>CAUYQV010181964.1:0-12291 GCA_963574575.1 Galagoides demidoff
GGGCACCTGTGGTCCCAGCTATTTGGGAGGCGGAGACAGGAGACTCGCTTGAGCCCAGGAGTTGGAGGTTGCTATGAGCTGTGATGCCATGGCACTCTACCCAGGGGGATAGCTTGAGGCTCCGTCTCAAAAAAAAAAAAAAAAAAAAAAAAAGAAGCATGATCATGTACAAACTCCTACCAAAAAAATCATGTACCGTACATAAAGTTAGTATTTTGGTATATCCCATGAACTCAAGTAGGAAAGTTAGACTGTTAGAGTTATTCTCAATTAAATTGCTCATTTTAAATGAGGACCCTGAAATCTCAAAAAGTGAGGTGACTTGCCCAAAAACATATAGATAGTTAGAAGGAGCAAGAATGTCCCTTGGACGGGGCTTTCTCCCACTGCTGCTTCTAAAGCTCTGTACACCTGGACTGTGTCATTAATTGTCAGTAATTCATAGGTGTTGGGGGAAATAACCATACCTTCATAACTATGCTAGACTCCAGTTCAAATCGCTTCCGTGTCAGTTCCTGGGCACAAGTCAATTTAGACCTGAACAGTTGGACCCAAAGCATGCTAAGAATCGGGAATAAGATGAACCATTGGGGGTGAAATCCTCATTCTAGATCATATATAAACCTCATGATTGGCCTGAAGGTCTGTAAGAACAACACCTTCAACAGAAGGGATGTTAGTCTAGATGTAAAGTTGGAGGCTTAATCTATTTGTAAAGTGGTAGAAACTAAGGTAAAAAAATAATTTCTGAAGGAAAGAGGAGAGTGTTAGCCTTTTCTTGCATATTGATTAGATGACTTGGGCAAGGTTGTAAACAACCTTGAGGCGAAGTGAACTTGAGGCGATCTGCAGAGAACAATTATGTCCTGATTTGTGATGTGTAGTTTAATTCCAGCCATGCTCTCTCTCCCCCAAAGCATCGCTCTTCTTGATTTATAGTCATATGTATCAAGGAGACAGGACCAAAAATCTGAGTCTATGCAACTGATCTAAAATTCATTAGAATTCATGGTGGAAGTTAATAGCAAAGACCCCTCTTAGAAACCTGGCGCAGGGTATGTACATAGGAAAAACACTTGTATAGTATTGCTAATATGTCTTAATTTATCCCAAACACATTGAAATTCTTATGTTTGTATTTAATGGACCAACTTCTGAATATGATTGCATTCCCTCTGAGACCAAGACTGTAGTTACTTCTTTTTTTTTTTTAATTTTTTGAGACAGAGTCTCACTATGTCACCCTCAGTAGAATGCTGTGGCATCACAGTTCACGGCAACCTCAACCTCTTGGGCTTAAGTAAAAAAAAACCTCAGCCTTCCAAGTAGCTGGGCCTACAGGCGCCCACCACAACACCTGGCTACATTTTTGTTGCAGATGTCATTGTTTAGCTGGCCCAGGCCAGGTTCGAACCCACCAGCCTCAGTGTATGTGGCTGGCACCGTAACCACTGTGCTACAGGCACTGAGCCCGTAGTTACTTCTTGAATTTTGCTTTAAGGAATGTTATTTGCCTTGTTCAACCACAGGCACCTTACAGACGTAGTGTTCAGGGTTGGGCTTGGAAGGAGCCAACATATCATATGTGACGTGTTGTTCTATGCGCAAAGCAACAAAGCAGCATGAAAGGAAATTTGGGGAGGGGCCATCACACTTCATTTGGAAAACAGTTATCTCTGTCAGGGCAAAGGTTAATTATTTAGACTTGTGTGTGTTCCTATAACTTTTTTAACATAGCTTTTAAGATTTTTTTTTTCAGAATATTATGGGATTACATATATTTTCCTTACGTAGTTTGCTTTTGTATATTTCAAGTGAAAGTTCTAAGTGTGCCCTTCACTCAGAAAGTGTGCGATATACCGTCAGATGTGAACCGACCCATTCCCTCTTCCCTCCTCCCACCCACTGGAGTTCTGTTGAGTTTTGCTTCCATACGTGCACACAGGTGTTGATCAACTAGTTCCAGTATAGTACTGAGTACATGGATGTTTGTCCTTCCATTCTTATGATTCTTAGGACAATGGTCTCCAATTCCATCCACATTGGTACAGAAGATATAAGGTCACCATTCTTTAGTGACATGGTATACATGGACCACATTTCATTAATCCATTGAGGGGCACTACGGTTTTTTCCACATCTTTGTGATTATAAATTTTGCTGCTATAAACAATTGAGTGCAAGCATCTTTTTGATAAAATGTCTTTTTTTCCTTTGAGTAAATACCTACTAATGGGATTACTGCATCAAACTGTAGTCCTACTTTTAGTTCTTGGAGGTATCTTCATAGCACTTTCCAAACACAGCTTTTGAATTGGAAATAAAAGAAGACGTAAGGCCTGAAGGCTGACCCAGGTCTATAAAACCTGCCAAACTCAAAGAGCTCCCCAACTTGTTTCATTTATGTGACAAGCTAGTCACTTTGGCTACTGTTTTTTAGGGAATCCATAGAGAGACATTCGAGAAGAGGACCCTATCATTACCAATAAACATTTTCACATGCGATGTTCACATACATAGTAATAAGCTATTGAAAAATGTCTGAAGGAAGAGGAAATGGCTGCAGACCCAAGTATGTCCCTGACTTCAACCTAAAGGACTGGTTTGGGTATTTGCAATCCCCAGCCCCAGAAATCTTTCTTTCTGTATCTCCTTCCCTTCTGGTAAAGTGGCAAGGCAGACGGGTCATCTAGAAAGGAAGGCCAGTGTGCCATGCTTCAGGTGCCAGGAGAGGTAAGCAGGTGTGTAGTACAGAACAGCTCCAGGTCACCCGGCCCTACAGCAGAAGGAGGGAATACTCCCTCCCTGAGTACCCCACCAACGTGGGCCATCTGTTCTCACCGGCTGGTGCTAGCAGCCATTTCCGCTCAGAATAACATTCCAGGTGTTCCGAGGCAGCAGCTGAGCTGAAAGCTGCTTCCTCCCAGCTCAGACTCACTTCTTGACCTTCCTTGCTCCGCTGCCTGCCCTTGAAAAATAAAAGAAAAATAAGTACTTTTTTTCCCCCTTTTCATGCTGCAGCTGCTGCAGCTCCTATTAACTCTGAATAATGAAGTTCAAGAGACCATTACAATTTGTCTCGTTTTGCTTATACTCATCAGTCTCTGGGACAGTCCTGACTGGGCTGCACGGATGTGTGATCAGCGCAAATCTAGGAGGGTGGGTCAGCACGGTACCCAGACCTCCTTCGGTCTTTGTTCCCCTACTACAGAAAAGAGAATTCTGAGTTTCTGAGTGGAAGGAATAGGGCAACCTGCAATGGTCTAAGAAGAAAGGAAAACTTTAGCCTTCCTGGAAAGGACAGTGTGGTGTGAACTGAGAATGGGATCTGAAATCAAACAGTCTTGGTTTAAAAATTCTCATTTAATCATGACTAAAAGCCTGTCCAAGAGGCGTAATATCACAACATCATAGCTTCCAAAATTATAAAGGGGGAATAATACCATCTAGTGCATAAGGCTTGTGAGAGGGTTAAATGAGAATAGACACGTATCCTGGGCAGCATGGCAACTGGCATGGAATAAGGAGTGTTTGCTTTATTTCTTGTAATTACAAAATAGTAACCCAACCTGCTTCCCATCACAGAGGTCAGAATCAGTGAGACAGTCCCTCAGGGCTGCCAAGTCCCGTTCAGAAAGACTATGACACTGCAGATGCAGTAGTCTTTGAGAAGCCCAAGCAACCTTCACCCTTGTAAAGCATGAGAATGTGTAGGCTGATACAAACTTACATGCTTTATATATTGTCCCCACTGGAGATGTACTGAGGAAGGATGGTGGCAACAGAATGGTGACAGAGAAGAGAAACTAGGGGAAGTATTGTACAGCAACGTGCACGCTCAGAGCATGTCAGGGACCTCTGGAGGATACAGCACCTTGTAGTCATATAATACTTTCTGTAACTGGTTTTGCAAATCTAAGCTCAATTTGAAAGCTGTTATTATCTACTATAAATCTACTGTGCTAGGTATTTTGCCAAGTTAGCTGAATGGACTTTGATATCGGTAACGAGGCATCACACAGACAAGAAATTTAGTGTCTTGTAAGGTAAATATTTGTTTACATGCTTAATAAAAAGTTATTTCAGGTCCCACTCCAACTTTTAAATCTGTTCTGGCCTGCTCTATTTACATTATCTTTCCAAAACAAAACAAAAATAGAGGTACTCTTACCTTATGCCCCAAAGCATTTTACACATAATATCTCTACCTATTCAGCACTCCGCAGTGGACATCACTATCTCTATCTCACAGTTAGGAGACTGAAGACCAGACAAGTTAAATAATCTGTCCTAGGTCACAGTCTGTTGCGAAGGCAGGATTTGCAACCCTGAGGTTCAAATGTGCTCTTAACTCCCTAGAAGTATTCAATAAGAAGTATAAATTACTGCTTCTGGACCACCTGGAGTGGGTCATGGCTTTCCCATCTTCAGAAAAAGAAACACTCAGGATTACAGGTGAACAAAGAGCTGTGACAATGGTCACTGCTACCTGAGACATAGCAAAAAAAAAGATGGCTCGATGAGCAGGCGTCAGCCTTGAAGACGGGGGCCAGAGCTCGGGCCCTCATATGGCTCCTTCCTAGTTGTGGGAAGTTGCACCCATGACTAATTGTCTCTAATCCTGAGTTCTTCACCTTTAGAATCATCACAATCAATGCAGAACATAGGCAAATTCCATTAGAGGCTAAGCAAATGTCACCTGTTATCATAGCTCAATTCTTTTCAATTCCACTATTGACTTGCTCTTGAATCTTTGGAAATCTCTGCGAAAACCTTACCTTTCTTATTTGTAAACCAGAGCTGCTGATACAGCATCTTTTAGTAATATCCTGTAGCAGCCATTTTCAGTGACCTAGAATCTTTTGGGATGCTGTTAAAATAGATTCCTGGGCCCCAGTTATCATGACCTTGCACAGCTGGATGAAGCCTTATAATTGTCACTCTTTTAAAGAATCCCACTTGATTCTGATGTGGGTCAGCTGTGATTACTCTCTGAAAAATAATGCCTGGCAGGCTCAATATTACAAAAAACTGTGGTATCTGTGGATCCTTTCTCAGTCTATAACACAGCCAGCCCCAAAACCATAACTCCCAGCATCTGCATCCTGTTCTTTTGACCACCTGACTCTGTCTCAAAGGAACATCAAACCCTACTCTTGGTCACTGTGTTTATATTTAGGGTTTGAATCTGAACCACAGCAGTGGTCCTCAACCTTTTTGGCACCGGAGACCAATTTCATGGAAGGTAATTTTTCACATCCTGAGGAGGGTAGAGGGAAAGGTTTGAGGATGATACAAGTGCATTACATCTCCACCTCAGACAAGCAGACATTAGATTCTCCTTATGAGAAGCCTCCATCCCTGGCATGTGCAGTTTACAGTAGGATTCGTGCTTTTAAGAGAATCTAATGCTGCCCCTGATGTGACCAGAGGCAGAGCTCAGGCAGTGATGTGAGCAGTGGGGAGCAGCTGTAGACACAGATGAAGCTTCGCTTGCTCCCCCACCACTCACCTCCTGCTGTGCCACCAGCTTCCTAATAGTCTGTGGGTCAGGATGTGCCTACAGCCCAGGGTTGGGAACCACAGATCAACAGCACCCAGTTGACGCTTCCAGCCCTCCACAGACATCTCTGGAAGTTTAATTGAATGTCATTGCCTTTTTCTTCTTCCTCTGCAGACACATTTGCCAGCAAAGTGGCGGCCACCCAGGACCAGTATGCAGACGCATCCATAGGTAACGTCACTGGCAGCAACGCGGTGAATGTCTTTCTGGGAATCGGCGTGGCCTGGTCCATCGCTGCCATCTACCACGCAGCCAACGGGGAACAGTTCAAAGTGTCCCCTGGCACACTAGCTTTCTCTGTCACTCTCTTCACCATTTTTGCTTTCATCAATGTGGGGGTGCTGCTGTATCGGCGGAGGCCAGAAATTGGAGGTGAGCTGGGTGGGCCCCGGACTGCCAAGCTCCTCACATCCTCCCTCTTTGTGCTCCTGTGGCTCTTGTACATTTTCTTCTCCTCCCTGGAGGCCTACTGCCACATAAAAGGCTTCTAAAGGAACAACCAGATATAGTAAATTTATATATATATATATACATATATATATACATAAAAAATTATGTATAACGAACAGAGGAAACTGACATTTGTCATGTTCACCTACCTGCTGACGGAATCCAGCTTCAAGAGCATACTCTGTACTAGGGCCGAAGTAAGAAACCATCACCTCCCATCCCCAGGGGCATCGTCGTACTGAACAAGATGCGGAGGCAGGGTCCTCCTCACAGCAAGGCCTGGAAGGGGCGCACTCTGTCCAGGTTCACAAATCGTTAAGGCTTTGATTTATTTTCTTGTTTTCAATTTTGTTTCAGTGGGACTGGGGAGGTGGTTGATCATTGGCTTTTGTTGATAGTTTTGTTTTATTTTGTTTTGTTGTTTTGTTTTGTTTTGTTGGGAGGGTCAGGGCTGTTGCTTGTCTTTGTGGGAAGCAATGACCCATCCAAATGTAAATGGTTTTTTGGTAAAAATTTAACTGGTTAAGATTCCCCTCACCTCCTCCAAACACTTTAAAACATTATTTTGGATTAAGAAAGGATCTGGGCGTGGAAGAAGAAAGAAGCATGTCTTCACCATATTACCAAATTTCATGCTTATCTCCGGGAGGTGAGCAGAAGTGAAACTGCCTCCAAGAAGAAACATAGAACCTAGAGTGGAGCCAGGAAATGTGATGGCTCTAGATATAGTCTGACATTTAAGGCTATGTGACTGGCACTCTTGTTCAACAGGTATAGGGATAACGTGCCTAGATTCCTAGGAACATGCAAATCCTTTATTTCTTATCTCTTAAGCTCTGGACTGTGACTAGCAAGGCCCGTATTCCAGCATTCCAGACCAGCTAAGCCCCTAAGTGTCCCATTCCCTCCCCCTTCCTCCTGGCCACCTGCCATCCCCCATGAAGAATCATCCCATTCAAAAAAAGAATAAAAAACCCATCCTTCTCCATTTGCATTAATATGTGTCCCAGGGCCATGTTGCTGTCGCCTGGGATTGCCCATCAGTTTTATTTTCAAAGGCATCCATGGCTTGCACAATCCTGTCCCAGTCGTAACTGACCCTTTGCTCCTTCTTCATGTGCCTGTTTGGAAATGTTGTTGTGATACCTGTTACACAGTGCATGGATGAAAAACAAATAAAACAAAGCCTATCTGTACATAGTAGAGTAGAGCATATACTGTTCTCCCATTCAGCGATGTTGATTGGACATTGAAGACATAAGCGAGTTTTCTTTTCACCTGAGTTGTTACTTTTGTGCTGTTATTGACTTTGATTCTTACTAGGGACAAAGGAGAAAAAAAATGGCTTATTGTTTATGGATCTGCACATGCATTTCTAAGTAGCAATAACTGTCAGGTGGGGAGAAATTAAAGTTATTGAGAGGATAACAGGCAAACTATACAAAGATCTTCGTGGAAAATTAGCCATGTAGAGCACATCAGAGGCCTCTAAGAAGCACCCATTAGTTTGGGAAAGTCACAGGGAAAGGCCTTGTAGAAAAGTGGCTGCATTAGATGTGCCTGGGCTTTCAGAGCCACCCTTTCCTCGACACCCTTCCCTCCAAAGTATTTATTTCACATCTGCTCTGTCTGGCACAGATTGTAGATAGTGCTGGTTTGTTCATTTTACTTTTTTTTTTTTAATGTAAAAGGCTATTTCCATCCCTGTTTATTTCACTGTCCAGTCTAGACCCCTCTGATTATATTGGTAGTTCCTGACTCAGAAAGAAGCCAGGGTAACCAGTGGGCCTTTGGAAGTGTGTCTTTTCTACTTGTGATGGAAGAGAAGGCAAGTAGATGTTCTTAGTGCCTCCCAGGAGGATTGCACTGGGAGGGTTTAGCCCTTTAAAAGGAATGGCTCTTTCTATTGCAGAATACCAAAGAACGTGGATAAATGCAACATTCCAAAGTAGTGAGTCCACTAATGAGAAAAAATAGAATGACTTCGGTCACCTCCCAGAGATGTCTCTATTTATAAGGAATCTCAGGCTGGAGACATCCCTGGCACTCTAGATTGATTCAAAGATACTTGAGAAATTGAAGCTGTCGTGGTTTATTTTTCCTTCTTCCACTCAGTAATCATCCAACATTTAGTAAACATCATTTGGTGACAGAAAGAATAATTAAATGCTGGTTACCCACTCAATATGCCAGGTGATACGATATTTCCAGGGACTAAAATCATGAACAAGATAGCCCAGATCACTGCCCTTCAGGGGATGGCAGTTCGTGTGATTGCCATTTTTACCAGTAAAAGTTAAGACGAGCCATATAGAAACAGTTTTATCTTGCAAGGAAAAACACACTTACGAAACCTTTTTAACATAAACACACTGAAAGTGTACAAATGTAATTGTCCATATATCATCAAGATTGTCTTAACTAAGAAAGTATAAAGCATAGGTTTGGAAAAGCTCCCTCTTTATCCTTGGCCAACATGAGATAAGTACATCTCCCACCTTGAAACCAAGAAAGGCAATCATGTCGATGATGGGTTGACCTATTACATACAACTCCTGAGCCCAGTTAATCACAGTTTTTATAGTTGTTGGCCACAGTGCTTCTCTACAACCCACACCTTTATGAGTCCTTATCTGTCTTGGAGATCTATCACTCACCTGTCACGGCCCACCAACATTGGTGACCTTCTTTTTTTTAACCCAGGCTTTTTTTCTCCTCCTTGGGAGATCTACTAAGTGGAAAGCTAGCCTAGAAACACCAAGTAAACACCAAGGGATAGAAGTTGTTGAAGCATTAGAAGGATTTTGCACTCATTTTTTAGCCATATTAGGAACGTCAATAATCCCGTAGCAAATTTTCACAGAGGACTTTAAGAAATTCTTTCTGTCGGTCAATTTCAACTTCCAAGCTTTTTGGTTTATTTGCTTTTTAAATTTTCATGCTCTAGGAAAATACGATTCTGGATGTTCAGGGTTGTTATTAATTATGATAGTTCTGTAAAATTATTTCATTTGATTTGTTTGACTATTTTATTTTGTGTGTGTTGTGCACAGCTTTAGGGGGGAAAGTGCACTAATTGTGCTGTTCCTTATAAATGGTACACATCCTTGACACAGACAAATAAAGTTTCTAATTGTTTCTGATTTAACCACTAGTAATACAGCATTTTCTGTACGGAATGTTTTCTCTCTTCTCATTGTCATCGACTTCATTTTTTTTGTTTTCATGTTTTGAAGAAATAAAGATCAAAAAGGTATCATTGTGCAGTTGGTATCCTCATCCGAAAGAAAGCAAGCACCCCTTTGGTTATGTGAGGTTCTCTTTGGGATGTCCCAAGAGAACACAGTGTCAGAATATTGGTCTATCCTGCCGTTCTAAGATCAATGTTGGGCATTCCTCCATTTCACTATTCTTTTTTGACATTGTTGAGTATGATTCTCCTTACATCCTTTCTGCATCCAAGAACATGACCCCATGAAGGGCTCCATGTCATACAGCATTTGGCACACAGAGTATTCTGTCACATCAATCTCAACAAAACTGAGCATGGGAAGTATAGTTGCTTTCGCAGGGATATAAGTAATTTGCTATTTTAGTATACTGTATTCCTCTCGATTCCCCGTAGATAGAACTTCTGCCTTACATCAATAATTTCTAATCATATAAGTTATTGACTTATTCATATATCATAGAATCAAAATAGTAGAAGAAGAGGGGGCATCAGAAATAGAATAACCATTTCTGGGGAAAAGTACTTATTTGCAAGTTTATGTTGATAACAGTGGATTTAGTTCTTACCACAATAAGTAGAATCTGCCCACTATGTATGTGCAAATGGTGCATTATTCATCTTATCATCTTTAAAATTTTCTTTAAAATTCCTCGTGTGCTTATGTGGTCATATTTGGCACACTTTCATGTGTGAAGAAAATCAGGTACAATTTAAATATTTTTTTCTTTTCATTTCTTGAGACAGAGTCTCACTTTGTTGCCCTTGGTAGAATGCTGTGGCATCACAGCTCACAGCAACCTCAAACTCTTAGGCTCAAGTGATCCTCTTGCCTCAGCCTCCTAAGTAGCTGGGACTACAGGTGCCTGCTACTGTGCCTGGCTATTTTTTAGAGACGGCATCTTGCTCTTGCTCATGCCCGTCTCAAACTCCAAAGTTCAAGCAATCTACCCACTTCGGCCTCCCCGAGTGCTAGGATTATAGGCGCGCACCACAGAGCCCAACACTAAATATTTTCTTATATTAAACAATTGATATATCTCTTAGGTACCAACCTCTGTCTTAACACAAAATGAGCAGCGAAAATCTATTTCTTTAAACAACAAAAAGAGTAATTCAATGACCAGAAAGTCCTTGACCATCTAATATCCCTTCTGCAAAATGCCATGGCCCAATGATTCTCAACCTGCTCTAAGCAAATTTTATTTTGTTCAAATTTTCTAATTCCACCCTCTTTGCTCTCTCTGGGTCAAAGCATAATTCCACTAATTTTTTGTTGTTTTATCAGTTAGAAAATCAAATTACAAAATGTTCTGTTGTAAACAACCCTGCAGAGATTCTGGTAGGTAGCATTGGTCCACTGTGAGAATCCTTGACGCAGCACCTCTCCCAAGCAGCCTCACCATTAATGAAAGCTCACCACCCATACTAACTTTTTCCACAGCCCAAGGCACCTAATTCTAACCTGCCAAAATATAGTGGCAGTAACTAGTTTTCTCCGCATGGGTTTGATAAGCTCTGTGGAAGCAATTAGGAAATTCCACTGGTAGATGAGGAAACCCTCCATTCTATAATACTGTAGTGACAAAACTTCACCTTCTTAAGAAGCCAAGTCAGCCCCTTTCAAGGTTCTTTCAGTGTTTCTGAGATCAAGATGCAGAGTCTCTCCTTTGATTCTGATTCTGCACAGTTGCATCCAGAGCAAGTCTTAAAAGTAGCTTCCTAATTCAAGAACATTTGGCCATTTTATGATTACCGATGTCTAATATTGGACCTCACCCCGACCTGCAACTGGCACTCTACTCATCTGGTAATCATTTCACTTGGCTAAGGCATTCTAGCTGCTGGTAAGACTGATCACAGATAAATGTAAATTTTAATCAACAAATAGATGAGTGCATTATGCACAAAAGATATTTAAAAATCATGTTTATCTTACAGAAAAAGAAAACATGCTGTTTTGAGTGTATTCATTCAATTTTGTTCAGAGCTACCTGCAGACTTTTGTCAATGGATTGCATTTCTGCTTTTTTTTTATTTTATTTTTTATCATTATGTACTTATCACTTCTGGCCATATCATTGTCTTCAAATCACCCACAATATCTCAAGTGTTGGGCGATCCTAATGGTATTACACATACAAAGATAGCATAGGAAGGATAAACAATTGAAATACAGGGTGTCTATAAAGTTCGTGTATAATTTAAAATCCTTATCTACTTTTAATTGCACATGAACTTTATGGCCACGCAATAGTTAGATATTTCAATTTTGGAGCTTATTCAGGCCCTGGGTAATCATCTCACAAAGCAGTGTCTTAAAGGCAGAAGGACCAACCAATGAGAGAGTTCACTCCCCAAGTGAAAGAGTGCTGTCACCTTCCAGCCCACAAGAAATGGTAAGCATTTAGCATTCTGTGGCTTTCTCCCTGTCTGCCCACACGCCCAAAAGATGCACTCATGGGGTCTCCAAATTTTCAGTTTTGTCCAAGGTCCTCTGCATTAATCTCCTAAGGGACATTTAAAACAGTGGTTATGTAAATTGTTTGTTTTAATTCATTTATTTTGAGGAAAGAGCGTTATTTTGTCACTTCATGATTTCAAGCTGTTAAACCTATAATTTGTATCTTTTCAGGAAGACTTACTTGCCTGAAATCGCCTTGTCTATCTGTGTTAGTATTTCAGATGCTTGGCTGTTTCTCATCATATTTTTTTCCCTCTGAGACAGAGTCTCTCTTTGTTGCCCTCGGTAGAGTGCTGTGATGTCACAGCTCACAGCCACCACCAGCACTTGGGCTTAGGCGATTCTCTTGCCTCAGCCTCCCAAGCAGCTGGAACTACAGGCACCCACCACAACGCCCAGCTATTTTGTTGTTGTTGTTGTTGTTGTTGTTGCAGTTTGTCCGGTGCCGGGTTCAAACCTGCCACCCTCAGTATATGGGGCCGGCACCCTACTCACTGAGCCACAAGTGCCACCCCGGCTGTTTCTCATTCTTTAGTATCATGGTGCCCTAAGGATTTTCAAAGAGTGAAAGAGTTGTTCACTTGG
>CAUYQV010181965.1:0-27796 GCA_963574575.1 Galagoides demidoff
CTGCAACCAAAAAATGGCCAGGCGTTGTGGCGGGCGCCTGTGGTCCCAGCTACTTGGGAGGCGGAGGCAGGAGACTCACTTGAGCCCAGGAGTTGGAGGTTGCTATAAGCTGTGATGCCATGGCACTCTACCCAGGGGGATAGCTGGAGGCTCCGTCTCAAAAAAAAAAAAAACAATGGGATAAGGCCAGGCACAGTGGCTCATGCCTATAATCCCAGCACTCTGGGAGGCCAAGGCAAGTGGATCACTTGAGCTCAGGAGTTCAAGACCAGCCTGAGCAAGAGTGAGACCCCATCTCTAAAACTAGTGGGGCTTTGTGGTGGATGCCTATAGTCTAGCTACATGGGAGGCTGAGGCAAGAGGATATCTTGAGCCTAAGAGTTTGAGGTTGCTGTGAGCTTTGATGCACTCTACCAGGGCAAGAAAATGAAACTGTCTCAAAAAACAAATAAAAACAATGAAGCAAAGTCCACATTGTCACAGAAGGGAAATCCATTTTTCTTATTTTGAAAAATTATCTCCTGAATAAAACATGTGTCATTGAATTACACACAAATATATGATTTCAAGGCATCCACAATACTGGCTCTCAGATTTAAAATATCTTCTGTTGAGCAATAATGTTTTTCTTTTTCCAAAACAAGAAGGCTGTGTCTGGTAGCAGGAGAAGCGGAATGAGCAAGGTGGTGGAGGAGGAGACCCCAGCTTTTTCCCCCCTAACCTCACATACAACAATTAGATAGTTGTCAATGAACAAAATAATTGAGAGAGCTCAGGAATCTAGTTAAGAAGCTGCAGCCACACAGTAGATAAAAAAAATCAAGATTAACTGCACAGAAAGGGCAGGAAGGATGGTTTCGTTTTGCCTGCATTTTACCATCCCCCAGGCTGGCACAGCTCAGTGCCGAGCAGAATCTCCTCAGCCACAAGTTCCCAGCCTTTCAGGGCACCGCCTAAAGAACCCATTCTTGTTTCACCCCAAACAGATAGCTGGAGAGACTAACAGCTGAGACATCTGAAGATGTCTAGGAACAAAGAAGAAAGATAGAGGCTATATCAGTGTCGGCCACACAGCAGTTGTCACCAAGGCCCCCAGTGGCCTCTGCAAAGGACACAGCAGCCTTCGCCTCTGAGCTCATCAACAGCCCTCATAGCCATCATGGACCTGCCACAACTTTTATCAACAAGGGGTCTGCAGGCAGCACCACCATGGAACCCCAGAAGGCTGCTCCTAGCAGTTTTTGGTACTTAGGAAACCAACAACCAGTGGCACTGGGTTCCCCATTCAGGGCTGAAGGGGCCCTGTTTTCCAGGCCTAAGCAAGCAGAATTTTTCTCTCCAAACTACACTCTCTGAATACAAGCAAGGCAGGGGAAAAAAGCAATGTTTCCAGTATTTTATGTAAGCTATGGAGTGGACTCCCTATACCTTCTGCCCAGAGCTGGAAGGCCCACATTCATTTGTTAATATACTCACGCATCTACTAATACATTCATTCCCTAATAAACACTAACAACAATGGTATTGTCTGTCAACCCTCACCAAGTATAATTCTTACTCTCAAAATCTCCCTGCTTGCATGAAGTATATAAATCCCCAGACAGGTCTTCCCATTTGGGAGTTTCTCTTCCTCCACTGTGGGAGACTTTGTTGCCCTTCTCTCTATGTACATCTCTGTAAAATAAACTTTGTTCCATTGCTTATTTGCATGGTTGGGATTCTATTCTTAAATCTCCAAGACCAAAGAACCTGTCTCAAAAAGTACTGGTAACATCAGCACAGCTATCACAGACCCCGACAATTTTGCCACTGAGGGCCCCATAGTTTTTGCCTTCATGGAACAGTTGCCTGAGCCACTGCCTTCCTCCCACCTTCTCCCACCATAGCAGCCCCAGCTGGTGCTCTAACGGCACCCTGGCCCCAGGACCCAGTGGAGCCACTAAACTGGCCCCAGCCACCAGTTGGGTGCAGTCCTCACCTCCACATGTACACTGTCAGCTCTGCCCCCAGAGCCATTCACATGTATGCAGCCAACCCCAACCCCTATCATCGGTCTCCACTGCTATGTAGACACACATCCTTGGCCCTGGCCACTACCTAGCCGGGCATGCTTTTCACTGGACCCAGAGGCACTGCTGAGGTCCCTGATAGGCTTCACCACTGAAGGCACACACAGATTTTGCTTCCAAGCGCCATGTAGTTGCCAATGTCATATATTCCAGCTGCCTAAACCACCACACCCACATGGACCTGGAACTACCACACACCTTTGCTCTGGGAGACCCAAACCCCTAGATCTGGTGCCACAAAGTGCTCCAGTACATCCCCCCATTAGCATCCCCTCAACTAGAGATAAAGTTCTTTCCTTACCAAAGCCAATCCATAAGTTATGGAAGAGGTGATTGCTTCTTCAAATGTGCAGACAGTGACACCAGAATGCAAGAAACATGAAAAAATCAGGGAAATATGACACCACAAAAAAAACATAATAAACCTCCACTAACAAACCCCAAATAAATTCAGATCCACAAAAGGCCTGACAGAAAATTAAAAAGAACTGTTCTAAAGAAGCTTAGTGAGCTAGAAGAGAATACTGGTGGCTGTACCTACCTCACTCGGCAGGGCTCCAGCCACGTATACCTAGGGGGCAGGTTTGAACACAGCCTGGGCCTGCTGAGCAACAATGACAGCTGCAACCAAAAAATAGACAGGTGTTGTTGCAGGCGCCTGTAGTCCCAGCTCCTTGGGGCAAGCTGAGGCAAGAGAATGGCTTAAGCCCAAGAGTTTGAGGTTGCTGTGAACTGTGATGTCACATCACTCTACCCAGGGTGATAGTTTGAGACTCTGTCTCAAAAAAAAAAAAAAAGAGAGAGAGAATACTGGTAAATGATTTAACAAAATCAGGAAAATGATACAGGAACAAAATCAAAAGTTGAACAAAGAGATTTAAAAACAGGAAAAAAAAAGACTCAAGCAGCTAAGGCGCCAGCTACATACCCAAGAGCTGGTGGGTTTAAATCCAGCCTGGGCCTGCCAAGCAACAATGACAACTACAACCAAAACATAGCCAGGCATTGTGGTGGGCACCTGTAATCCCAGCTACTTGGGAGGGTGAGGCAAGAGAATCCCTTAAGCCCAGGGGGGGAAAAACAGGAAAAAAAGCAAATCCAAATTTTTAAGCTGAAAAATACAATGATTAAACTAAACAATGTGATAGCAAGCTTCAATAGCAAATTTGATCAAGCAGAATAAAGAATCAGCTAACTCTAGCTCAGCACCTGTAGCTCAGCAGCTAGGATGATGGCCACATACACCAGGGCTAGCAAGTTTGGGCCTGCCAAACAACAATAACAACTACAAAAAGAACATAGCCAGGCATTGTAACGGATGCCTATAGTCCCAGTTACTTGGGAGGCTGAGGCAAGAGAATCACTTAAGCCCAAGAGTTTGAGGTTGCTGTAATCTGTGACACCATAGCACTCTACTGAGACTCTGTCTAAAAAAAAAAAAAAAGAAAAGAAAAGAAAGAATCAACTAACTCAAAGACAGGTCATTTGAAATTATCCTATCAAAGGAGAAAAAAAAGGAAAAAGCATGAAGAAAGCCATTGATATATAAAATACCATCAAGCAAAATATATATACACACACACATATATGTATATATGTACACATTTAAATATATGCATTATGGAAGCCTTAGAAGAAGAGAGAGAAAGAAAGGGATAGAAAGCTTACTGACAAAGGAAAACTTTTCTAAACTAAGGATGAAAATAGACATCCAGACTCAAAAAACCCATAGGACCCCAAATAGGTTGAAGATAAAGAGGTTAAACTGTCAAAATCAAACACAAAGAATTTTTAAAGCAGCAAGAGAAAAGAAGTGAAATGTCAAGAGAACCACTGTAGACTACAAGTAGATTCCTTAACAGAAAACTTACAGGCAAAGAGAGAGTGAAATGATATGGGGGGGGGGGGGAAGTCAGCCAAATGGGTGTGGCACATGTGGCTCAAAGGGGTAGGGTGCCAGCCCCATATGCCAGAGGTGGAGGGTTCAAACTCAGCCCCAGCCAAAAACTGCAAAAAAAAAAAAAAAATACAGCCAAAAATACTATATCCTGCAAATCTATTCTTTAAAAATGAAGAGGAGGTGGCAGCACCTGTGGCTTAGTGGGTAGGGTGCTGGCCCCATATACTGAGGGTGGTGGGTTCAAATCCAGCCCTGGCCAACCAACAAAAAAATAGCCGGGCATTGTGGCAGGTGCCTGTAGTCCCAGCTACTCAGGAAGCTGAGGCAAGGGAATCGTCCAAGCCCAAGAGTTGGAGGTTGCTATGAGCTATGTGACACCACAGCACTCTACCATGGGCAGTAAGGTGAAACTGTCTCTACAAAAATAAAATGAAGAAGAGGGAGGGCAATTGGTGGGATCTCACCTAATACGTACAATGTGAGCATGTTCTGCACTCTCCCTGGGTGAAAGGCTCTTCTACAACTTTAACTTTATCTTGGAAGTGAGAATAATATAACCTAAACATTTGTATCATCATATTAATTTGAAGTTTTTAAAAAAAACGAGGGGAGGTAAAGTCTTTGTCAGACAAACAAAAGCTGAGGAATTTTATCACCACTAGACCTGCATTATGAGAAATTTTTAAGGGAGTTCTCCAAAAGGAATTGGAAACATTAAACATCAGTTTCATATATGAAAAGCATATGAAAGCATAAATATCACTGGTAAAGATAAATAGCCAAATACAGAATAATATAACATTGTAATGGTGGTGCACAAATTACCTGTAACTCTAAAATAAAATTTAAAAGGAAGATAGTATTAAAAAGAGCCCATCGACCCATGAATGGATTAATAAATTGTGGTACATGTACACTATGGAATATTATGCAGCCTTAAAAAAGATGGAGACTTTACCTCTTTTACGTTTATATGGATGGAGCTGGAACATATTCTTCTTAGCAAAGTATCTCAAGAATGGAAGAAAAAGTATCTAATGTACTCAGCCCTGATATGAAACCAATTTATAAACACCCACACTTCCATATGAAAACTATAACCCAACTACAGCCCAAGATGAAGGGGGAAGAGGAAGGAGAAGGGAAGGGAAGGAGGAGGATGGGTGGAGGAAGGGTAATTGATGGGACCACACCTATGGTGCATTTTACAAGGGTACATGTTAAATCTACTAAGTTTAGGATATAAATGTCTTAACACAGTAACTAAGAAAATAAGGTGAAGGCTGTTAACCAGTTTGATGAAATTATTTTAAATTGTATATAAAACCAGCACATCGAACCCTATAATTGCATTAATGTACACAGCTATGATTTAATAAAAAATAAATAAATAAATAGCTATAACCACAGAAATTTGGTAATGAACTTCAAGACTATAAAGTGTAAGAATAGGGGAAGTATAGAGTCATTAGCAAATCAAAATAAACAGTTATAACTACAAAAAAAGATTTACCCAAGCTTCTTGGTAACCATACACATACACATACATATATATACATAGTAGATACACAAAAGATAAAGAAAAAGCAATTGAACCAAACCACAATAAAAAATTATCAAATAATAAAAGAGAGCAAGAGAAAAAGAACAAAAGAACCTGCAAGGCAGACAGAAAACAATTAACAAAATGGTAATAGTAAATTCTTACCCAGTAATAATCATTTTATATGTAAATATAAATAGATTAAACTGTATAACAAAAGGCATAGTGTGGCTGATGAACAAAAAGCACGATTTTGTGATATGCTGTCTACAAGAGACTCACATTAGATACAAAGACACTGAAAGTGAAGAGATGAGAAAAGACATCTTATGCAAACGGTAACCACAAAAGATCAGAGGTGGCTATACTTATGTCAGGCAAAATATATTTTAAATCAAAAACTGTCACTTAAAACAAAGATCATTAAATCATAACAAAAGTATCAATAAAACAAGAAAATATAATAGTTGTAGATATATATGGACTCAACATCAGAGCACCTAAATATTTTAAAAATATTGACAAGGAAAATTAATATCAACACGATAATAGGAGACTTTCAATATACTTCACTTTTCATAATGGATAGAACATCCAGTCAGAAAATCAATAAGAAAACAGCTGACTTAAACAACATTATAGGCCAAATGGATCTAATGGCACATAAGGAACTTACTATTCAATAAGAGAAGAATACACATTCTTCTCAACTGCCTATGGGGTGCTCCCGGCATAGAGCACATGATAGATCACAAAACAAGTCTTCACAAATTTAAGAGACTGAAATTATACCCAAATATCTTCTCAGACTACTAAGAAATAAAGCTAGAAATTAATAATAGAAAGAATACAGAAAAATTCATAAACACATGGAACTTAAACAATACACTTTGGAACTAGAATCAAGTAAAAGAGGAAGTCAAATGGGAATTTCAAAAATACCTTGAGATGGTCAGAAATGAAAATACAGCTTATCAAAACTTACAGGTTGCACTAAAGCAGTTCTAACAGGGAAGTTTATAACATTAAATGCCTACATTAAAAAAGAGAATATATATCAATTAGGTAAAATAGTTTGTAAAGTTAGGAAGTATAAAAAAAGAACAAACTAAACCCAAAGTTAGCAGAAGGAAATAAATAATAAAGATTAGAGCAGAAATAAACAACATAGAAAAATAATTTTAAAACTCAGTGAAACTAAAAGTTCATCTTTGGAAAAGATAAACAAAATTGACAAAGCTTCAGCTAAACTAACAAGAAAAAAAAAAAAAGAAGACTCAAAATTATAAACAAAAGAGCAGACATTACAACTGATACCACAGAAATACAAAGGCGTGTAAGAGGCTATTATGGGCAATTATATGCTGACAAATTGGATAACCTAGAATAAATGGATAAATTTTTAGCAACATATAACTTCTAAGACTAAATCATAAAGAAATAGAACAGCTAAACAAAATAATGACTAAAGGAATTAAATCTGTAATCAAAAACCTCCTAACAAAGAAAAGCCCAGCACCAGATGGCTTCACAGGTGAATTCTACCAAGCATTTAAAGAATTGATGGGCTGGGCATCCATAACTCAATGGTTAGAGCGCCTGGCCCTACTCCTTTGAGCCACAGGCACTGCCCTTCTAAACTCATTTTCAAGGCCAGCATCACCCTGATTTCAAAGCCTGACAAATACAGCACAAGAAAAGAAAACTATAGGTCAATATCCCAGATGAACATAGTAGCACAAATCCTAAGTAAAATACTAGCAAGCCAAATTCAACAGCACATTAAAAGGATCATACACCACAATCAAGTGGGTTTTGTCCCTGGAATGCAAGGATATGCAAATCAATAAATATGATATAACACATTAACATAATGAAAGACAAAAATACGGTCATCTCAATAGATGCAGAAACAGCATCTGACAAAATTCAACATCCTTTCCGGATAAAAACTCTCAACAAAATAAGTATGGAAGGAATTTAACACAATAAAAGCCTTACATAAAAAACTCACACCTAGCAACATAATCAATGGGGAAAATCTGAAAGCTTTTCCTCTAAGATCCAGAACAAGGCAAAGATGTCCTCTCTTACCACTAAAGTTTAACATAATACTAGAAGTCCTAGCCCGAGCAATCATACAAGAAAAATAATAAAAGCCATCTACATCAGAAGGAAAGAAGTAAAAAGTATTTCTGTTGGCAGATGACGTGAACAAATATGTGAAAGATTCTAAAGATTCCACTGAAACTTGTTGGAACTAATACATGAATTCAGTAAAGTTGCAGGATACAAAGTCAATGTACAAAAACCAGTCAGTTGTTTTTCTTTACTAATACGACGCATACCACACTATATATGCTAGTACCTGTCATAGGGCAGGTCTGCAGGTCTATTGCTGGGGGCACAGAAGGGCTGCAGGGTCCCTGGGCAGGGGTGATGGTTCCTGGACCCCAACAAGGCAGGGCTGGAGCCAGGTCGTAGGGCTGCTTTGCGACCTGCAGTCAGACCAAGACAGGTAGGCCTCCTTGGGCCATCAAGTCTACTCTCAGAGTGCTTCTGAGAGGGGCTGGAGCTGAGTTATAGCAGGGTCCTCAGTTGAGACTGAGGCCAGTGGGCCTGTAACTTGAGGCACAGTTAGGCTATACGGCTCCCATGTCCCTGACAGGTGAATCTGATGATAAGACCAAGGCCAAATGGGGCTGTAACTGAGTCCATAGAGGGATGGGGCCATTTCCAAGTCTGAAGCCAGGACCGTGCTCAGGAAGCCTGCCACCTGGGCACAGGCCTGCCCTCTTCAGTTCTCCTCTAAGGTTTCAGAAACCCCCTGTGTGGATCCCAAAGCTACCACAAAGGCGCTCTTGTCCATGGATGGCTTGCCAAACTACTGTCCTGAAGGGATGCGCACTGGGGATTTCCTATTCTACCATCTTGCTGATGTCATTCCTCCTTTTTTCCTTCCTTCTAATTAATTATAGAAATATATAACTATGGAAATAATGGTAACAAATTGGTATAAATTTCATACTCATGCTTTGTAATGCTTTTTATTGTACTTAGTTTAGCTTCTTACGATGAATACTTAACTCATTTCTTCTTTCTCTTACTATATTTCAGGTTATAAATTTTTTACTCAGCTCAACTTTGGCCAATCCTATTACTTCTCAGATGTGACTTTTCTAGTATCTATATTTTCTTTTCTTCTTTTTTCTTTTGCAACAGAGTCTCACAACTGCTGCCCTCAGTTGAGTGCTATGGTGTCACAGCTCACAGCAACCTCAAACTCTTGGGCTTAAGCAATTGTCTTGCCTCAGCCTCCCAAGTAGCTAGGGACTATAGGCCCTCGCCACAAAGTCTGGTTATTTTTTTTTTTTGTCAGTATTGTTTTAGCAGGCCCGGCCGGGTTTGAACCCCCCAGCCCCACATGCATGTGGCCGGTGCCCTAATCCCTGAGCTATGGGTGCCAAGCCATCTAGTATGTATGTTTTCTAAATATTCAGCAAATGTGGTTTTTATTTTTCTCTTTGACCTAGGGATTGTTCAATAAAGATATCTATAATTTCCAAATGACAAAGTTTCTGCTTATCTATTTGTTTCCACATACTAATTATTTCTAAGTTTCTCAGAAAGTATCGTTCATTCTATTTCTACCTTGGAGATTTTATTGAGAGTCCCTGTGTGGCTGGATGTAATGGTCAATAATTATACATCTTTCTCAGGGTACTTGACTACTTCAGAGAGAATGAGAGTTGTAACTTCATATTTCTGGATAGCATTACATGGCCCAGGCAGAAGTCTATAAATGGGCTACCCATGCTGTTTAACCAGAATTCTTAAAAACTGATGTCTGAGAAAACCCATGTGAATCCTAAAGTCAAGTGGCAAGTAAAATTCACTCTAAGGGCTAAGATGCTACTTAGGCCTAGGACTGAGTGAAATGAGATCTGGACCCGTCTGCCAATGGTACCACAAGCCAGCTATGCAACTTTAGGCCAGCCGTGTGACCTTGGCCCAACTGTGTGACCTTGGGTCAGCTCCTTGCTCTCCCTCAACCCCAGCTTCCACATCTCCCTATAAAAGAGGCTGAAGCGACTCGGTGCCCATAGCACAGTGGTTACGGTGTCAGCCACATACACCAAGGCTGATGGGGTTCAAAACCAGCCTGGACCAGCTAAACAACAATGACAACTGCAACCAAAAAAGAGCTGGGCATTGCAGCAGGTGCCTGTGGTCCCAGCTACTTGGGAGGCTAAGGCAAGAGAATCACTTAAGCCTAGGAGTTTGAGGTTGCTGTGAGCTGTGATGCTATGGCATTCTACCGAGGGCGACATAGCGAGACTCTGTCTCAAAAAAAAAAAAAAAAGAGGCTGAAGCCTTTGTCTTTGCAAACTTAGATTTTTCTAAGCCTACAGAACAATGGGAAGGAATACCTCCAACTCCCACTGTGTGAAAAAGTCAAGGGATACAACTGGATGATCCTTAAGGTCCCAGTCCTCATCTGAATTCTACAACTGTAACAGATCTAGTTATTAATGGTTCTTGCTTTCAACTACCTGAGCAACTGTGCCCAGATTTTGAAAACTCATATTGTACAAAAGAAAAAAGGAAATATTAGGTACAAGTCCCGGCTCTAGCATTAACTTGCTCTCTCACTACAGATAGTGCTATCTTAGTAGACACTTTTATTGCTCTGACCCTCATTTATCTCATCTTTAATACCACCCACATTGCAAAGCTTAAACTGGATAACAAATAGAAAGTGCTTTATAAACTGTGAAGCGCCATAAAGCATTAGTTCCTATTATTAAATACTCATGCAGCATTGATGCTGCCAATGACTTTTGTGTTTTAAAGGGTGTTAAGTTTCATGGAATTGTTAAACCTACTGCCTTTCATTAAGCAGACAATCATAGGCAGGTCTAACCAGTGAAAGTAAGGGAATCAGTATTTTGCCTGAATTACCTGGGTAATCACAGCTAAATCACTTTGACGAGCAAAGAAGAGTAAGAGTTGAGAGTACCTTAGGGCTGATGAAGGACTTAATAACCTCACTACATCTTTTTCTCCCCTATTATTTCATAAAATTGAGGCCAAGAGAGAATTATATTATGCTATGTAGTAAAAAGAAAATGAAACCATAGATTCACACCAGATTAGCATATTAGCAATGGGACAAAGGCACACCTGGTGACTAACTTGTCAAATGAGGTTTCACATAAGGTGCTAATCAGTTATTATTTAAGGAGGAGCAATAAGCCAACTCTCTGGTGCTTTCCTGACTCCAAAGCTGCAGGAAGAGCCATTTTGTGATTCCCAGCCCTCTGACATTCATGGACACAAGACGTCTATAATCTGATTTCCCCCGATGCAGGCGGGAGAAAATGGACTCAAGCGACTTCTTCCTCCTGCTGCGAATGATCCAGTGTTTGTCTGAGCAAGCCTGTGTGCTTACCGTCCTTTTTAGCTCCCGAGAAGAATATGTATGGTCAGCAGCGATAATTCCAAACTGACTACCCAACCAACAAATGAGAAGTTCAAAGTCATGCTTCCTAGAGCTGGGCTCTTAAACCAAAGCACACAACTTTCACAGAAAGACCAGAAGGAGTGCAACTCAATCACACACGTAGTAAGCCCAGCTGAATGACAGTCATGTTACACTCTCAGGGGAAACTTAACACACCATTTTTTTTTTTTAACAAAAGTCCTCATTACAGCATCCAATTTTCTCTGAGGAGCTAACGATAAAGTTAAAGAGGCCAGTGTTACTGGTTCAATATATCCCCAAACCATTTAGCTGTTTCCTGGTCCTGAGGCATGAATTAGCTGCCTGTATTCCTGTATCCTTGGCTACTGATGATGTTCGTCTATGTAACAGGAATAGTAATTCACTTACTACCTATCTGCAGTGGATTGACTGGTAGCTCCCCTAAAGATACGTCTACATCCTAATACTTGAAATCTGTGAATGTTACCTTATTTGGGGAAAAAAAAAATCTTTGTGACATAATTAAGTTAAGGATCTCAAGATGAGATGATTCTGAATTAGCTGGGTGGGCTCCATATCTTGTGACAAATGTCCTTATATCCGTACTTTGCGGAATATAATGTGCTCTCATGTATAATGTGCACCCGCATCTTTGGCCCAAACTTTCAGAAAAACGCCGCTCGAGAAGGTGGCCAGCTCTCAGCCAGGAGACATATTCCAGGATGGCTAATGCTCCCCAATGGATGTACAGATCACACTGCCTTCCTGCAGCTCACCAGTCTGTAAAGGCTGCCCCCTTTCCTCTCTCCCAGGAACGCTTCCCACCCCACCACACTGGGGG
This sequence comes from Galagoides demidoff, assembly GCA_963574575.1. Taxonomy (NCBI): domain Eukaryota; kingdom Metazoa; phylum Chordata; class Mammalia; order Primates; family Galagidae; genus Galagoides; species Galagoides demidoff. The sequence goes on from CAUYQV010181965.1 coordinate 11,839, forward strand.
CTGTGGCCACCATGGCCCTGTGTGGCTGGTGCGCAGAAGCTTCTGAGGCCGCTAGGCAGGTTCCTGGGGCCTATGCAGGACTCCCGGTCTCCTCTGCATGGCTGGGTCTTGAGCCTCAGCCCTCTCCCTGCACAGCTGCAGTCCACCCCACCAGCCCTGCCACGGCCCTCTCTCCTGATTGTGGTGCTCAGCAGAGGCTGCTCCAACCTGCTCCCAGCAGATCCCTCATCCTCCCAGACTGGAACCCTGCACACCTGGCAGGCCTAGCTGTGGTGGCCTCGGGAGGCCCACTAGACTCTCCCAGTCCCCAGCAGTACTACCCATGTATTACATGAATCCTTATTTTTCCCTCAAAATTTTGGGCAAAAGAGTGCTCATTATACATGAGAAAATATGGTAATAGTCAGATGAGGAGGCCCTGTAAAGATGGAGGCAGAGACTGGAATTATGTAGCGACAAGCCAAGGAATACTTAGAACCTCCAGAAGCTGGAAGAGGCAGGAGGGGATTCTTCCTGAGATACTTTGAGGGAACTGGTCCTATCAACGTCTAGACTTGGGGCTTCTAATCTCCAGAACTGAGAGAGGAAAAAAAAATTGTGTGGTTTTAAACCACCTAGTTGGTAGTAATTTATTAGAGCAGCTACAGGAATTAATGCATTCCCTCAATAGGATTGTTGTTAATTGTAAGAAAAGAGTTTATATTAGTTCTGGGCTGACCCAGGTCTGCCTTAGAAAATGGAAGTCAGGAGTCTTGGGCGGAGCCTGTGGTTCAGTGAGTAGGGCGCCCACCCCATATTCTGAGGGTGGCGGGTTTGAATGCGGCCCCAGCCAAACTGCAACAAAAAAATAGCTGGGTATTGGGCAGCACCTGTGGAGAGTAGGGCACTGGCCCCATATGCCGGAGGTGGCTGGTCAAAAACTTGCAACCAAGCCCTGGTAAAAAAAATAGCCGGGTGTTGTGGTGGGCACCTGTGGTCCCAGCTACTCAGGAGGCTGAGGCAAGAGAATCGCCCAAGCCCAAGAGCTGGAGGTTGCTGTGAGCTGTGACACCACTGCACTCTACCGAGGGCAAAAAAGTGGGAATCTATCTCTAAAAAAAAAAAAAAGAAAGAAAGAAAGAAAGAAAGTCAGGAGTCTTATTTCCTTGGAATCTATTACAGAGTTGAGAGAAATGTGTCATCTTTCTTTGCTATGAAACCCTGCTCTATGGCACTGTATGGCATGCAGACCATGCGCCGAGGTAAATAGAACTGTATCAAGGCTGGCCTCAGCTGCTCTCTCCCCAAGTGACCCACACCACATGTGCTTCTTTTTCTGCATAAATCTATATGCCCTTGTGAATGAGGAAATAAAGAAGCTTTGTCCTCGGGCCTCCTGATAATCTAAAGATGCTACACAGCCCATATTTCCTATTCCACGTCTTTCTCTGAAACTGAGGAAAGGGAGGCCTGTTTCATCTCATGGTTCTAATAGTTCTAACCTGCACCCACCACCATACCAGTAAAATAAAAATAATAGCTGACACATACTCCTGTGCAAAGTATTAACGTGCATTTGTCTCAATTAATCCTCACATCATTATAAGATTAGAATAATTATTCCCATTTTAGAGATGAAACTTAAATACCTAAATTATCATTCAGTAGCAATTCAGGACTGACCTTGTGGCTTTTACTCATAAAGTTAGCGTGATGCTTTCCCTGCTGCTAGGGTCAAATAAATTTAGGGTATCTTGTCAAAAAGTCACAAACTGATACTCTTCAGGTTATAGCTATCTCCTAGGCATGTTTTGTTTGTATTTATTAATTGCGTTGGCTGTCAATTATTTAAAATAAAGAAACTTCACATTAGAATTTGAATTTCTAACTTATCTGAAAGAATCACATCTTGCAACACAGGGCTCACTTTCTTACAATGTGCTGCGTCTGAGCAGGCAGGGTTCCCTTCAGATAGAGCCTGTGCCTTCCAGTTCGCCACAGTCCCTACCTTTCCTTATCGCCTCTCCAGACAGTGGGAGAAAGAGTCAACTACCGTTTATCATTTTACATCCAGCTGTGTAATATATATAGACTCATTTATATTTTTCCTTGCCTATGTAGGCTTGTACATTTGTAACCCTGATGTATTAGTTTTCTACTGCTGCCATAACTAATTACCACAATTTTAATAGCTTAAAACAACACCCATTAATTATCACACTGTCTGTAATCAGAAGAGCAAATACAGCATGGCTTGGCTTGTTCTCTGCTCCAGGTTTCAGAAGCCCAAAATCAAGGTTTTGGCAGAGCTGCACTCCTGTCTGGAGGCTCTGGAGATAGATCCACGTCCAAGCTCACTCAGGTTGTTGGCAGAATTCAGTTCCATGTGGTTATAGGACTGAGATCCTCATTTTCTTACTGACTCTACACCTTCTTACTGGCTGTCAGCCAGGAGCTGTTCTCAGCTGCTAGTGGCACAGGCGTCCCCTGGCTGATGGCCCTCTTCCTCCATCTGCACAACCAGCAACGGCAGGTCAAGTCCTTCTCATTCCTAGAATCCCTCTGACCTCCTTTTCTGCTTTCCATCTCTTCCTATTCCACTACATTTTCTAGCATATTTCCTTCTTCTGTTTTTCAGGGCTCGTGTGATTACATAGAGCTCACCCAGATAATACGGGATAATCTCCTCACTTTAAAGGTACTGATTTGTAACCTCAATCTGCAAAAGTCCCTTCACAGCAGTACACACAAGTGCTTATTTCTGTACTCAGATTAGTGTCTGATTTAATAACCATGGAATTGGAATCTTATGGGGGATGTCTTTAAAGCTCTGCCCATCACAGATGATCTACACCAGTGATTTTCAACCTGTGTGCTGTGGCACACTGCTCTTCTGTGAGAGAACTTAGGTGGACTGGGAAAATTTTTAAAGATCATTAATTAAACTATTTTCGAAAGAAGATCAAAGCACAACAGTAAATATGTTCTTTTCTTTTATTTTTCTTTTTGATCAACGTAATTTAAGTGTGCCGTGCCAGTTTAACTATAGGTTCAAGTGTGCCGTGAGATAAAAAAAAAAGGTTGAAGAGCACTGATCTAGACCAACTCTTTCTCTGACGCCCCTTTCTGATTTCCTCATCTAGACATGCTCATTCAGATAGCTCTTTTGAATCAGTAAAAAAAAAAAAAAAAAAAAATGATAATATTGATTCTCTTTACTTGCTTGCAGGAAAAATGAAGGATATAGTGTTGCCAAGTCGAATCACTATGAGACCAACTCTAATGAACAGAACAATTTATAGGGTCACGTTAATTGCATACATACAAATGATTCTTAGTTTTAAGGTTGTAAGCAAAGTGTATAAATGCTAAAAAAAAAAAAAAGTGCCTATATTAATAAGATGGAAATATGATAAACTTCACATGGATATAGTTAGTATTAGGTGAAATAAAGTTCACCTAACTTTATTTAAAAGCTCAGTAACTGTTAGTAGATATTTATTGTGTTTGCTCCTGAGAATATACTTCCCATTCTCCAGGTAACAAAGATTCATTGTGCCCCATGAATCTCACATCCTCTACCCCCTTCTGGATGAAGTCTTGTGAAGACTGGGAGTCAAGATCCCAGCCCATTCCTAGAAAATAGACAAGCACTTTACAAAAGCCAGTCAAGCAGAAACTCTCTATGAAATCTGAATCTTGAGAAGAACAACTCTAAAATATCCACTACCTGGCATATTGCCAAAACTAACACTGGTAGTAGCACCTATATAAAATGAATTTAGCCAAAAAAGTTCAAGATCTCTACACTGAAAACTACAAAAAAAATACTAAGAGAAATTAATGAGGTGACTAATCATAGTCATGGATTGGAATACTCGATATTTATGTCAATTCTCCCTATATTTATCTAAAGATTTACTGAACTCTTATAAAAGTTCCAAAAGGCTTTTGTATAAATTGATAAGTTAAACCTAGAATGTAATAGAAGGACCTAGAATACCCAGGACAATTGTGGAAAAGAAGAAAATTTGTTGGAAAAAAAAATTTCAAAAAACTGGACATTTGTACTGAAAAATTGAATCTTGACTTCTACCTTACACTATACATGAAACTCAATTTTTTCTGAATATAATCATGATATAAAACTAAATATAAAAGTTAAAATTGTAACACTTCTCGAAAGAACATACGAAAGTATTTTCATGATCTTGGTATAAATATTTCTTAGGGCACAAAAAGGAATGCTATAAAATAAAAAAAATGATAAACTCAACTTCATGAAAATTAAAGGCTTCTGCTGATCAAAACAGATAATTAAGAAAATAGAAAAGCTAGCCACAAAACAGGAGAAAATATTAGCCATACATATATTTGACAAAATTTGGAATATTTAAAGAACTCCCTGGGAGGCCAAGGTGGAGGATTTCTTGAGGCCACCAGAACAAGATCAGCCTGAGCAAAAGCGAGACCCCATCTTGACAAAAAAATAGAAAAAGTAGCCAGGCATGGTACATGTGCCTGTAGTCCCAGTTACTCGGGAGGTTGAGGCAGGAGGATGGCTTGAGCCCAGGATTTTGAGGTTGTAGTGAGCTATGATGATGCCAGGGCACTCTAGCCTGGGTGACAGAGTGAGACCTTATCAGAAGGAAAGAAGGAAGGAAGGAAGGAAGATTGAATAGGCCTTCACAAAGGAAGATGTACAAATGGCCAAAAAGTATATAAAGATGCTCAATATCATCAGTTATCAGAAAAATGTAAATTAGATACACCAGTAGACATGACATTTGAACAGCTAAAATCGAAGGCTGACAGTACCAAACGTTGTACAAGCACCTTGGAAAGCTGTTGGGCAACTTCCTAAAATGTTAAATACATCCTATTCTGCAACCTAGCAATTTCGCTACCAGATATGCTGCGTGTGCCCACAAAAAAGATCTAGAAAGAGTGTTCCTAGTAAATGTATTCATAAAAGCCAGACCCTGGGGAGGAAAAACCTGTTTATCAATAGCAGAATGGAAAAATAAATTATGGCATATTTATACACAGAACACCATGCAACCGAAAGAATCAAAAAACTATTGAAACTGTCAGGGCAGCAGTGTGACACACTGAGTGTTATCTTGGCTGAAGAATGACCAGACACACCCCAGTGTCAGGTCCAGCTCTTACAGAGTAACCACAGGCAGGAAGCGGTTTCATGAGGGTTTTATTATAGAATGGAATAGGTCGGTCTCTGATATTCTAAGAGAGACAGACAGACTGACTGACTGACTTATGGAGTGGAGTTTACCCAAAGAGGTTTCAAAACCTCATTAATTAAACCTCCATCAGATAGAGTCATTCAATTACTATGACTCCATGCTGAGTGAGTGAGGGATGAGTTATTGAGTCAGGAAGTCAGTTGGTCCGTCCCTGTCTCTGCTCCATCCCGGGCTCCACCTCTGGCTCTGTCTCTCTCAGAATTTTCAGGTTGTTTCCTTTTATTAGTCTGCCAGAGAGCTTTGGAGGTGTGGGGTATTCTCAGGATCTCAGCTGCATATGCAAGCTCCCTCTCTGAAAGTCCACCTGAGGGGTGGACCACAACGTAGGTTTAAACTAATGATAATCAGCCTTAGGTTACTCTCGGTCACTTTCAAAAGCCTATTATGCCTGGGCTGGGCAATTGCTAGACTTGTTAGGCATTCCCCCCTTCCCAGCTGTAGGGCTGCTCAGGATGGGATTAAGGGTGGGGCGGCACCAAGCTGGAGTACCCACCCTTATCCTTCTTCCCAGGCCCAACTATTGCTGGGGCAGCTCCCAGGCAGGCTGCCCTTGTCCCTGGCAGGGCTAGCTATCTAGCAAGCAACACAGGATAGGGATGACACTCAAAAACCATGTTGTATAAAAGAAGTCAGACCAAAAAAACAACATTTTGTGAGATTTCCTTTACATGAACTTCACAAACAGGAAAAACCAGTCTCTATTTGGGCGTTTCTGGGAGGAGGGGATTGTTTGGAAAGGTATATAAGCAATTATTCTGCAAGAATGGAAATATTTAGAAATTACTGGAATATTTTCTATCCTGATTAGGACCCTAGTAAGCTGGGCACATTATTTTTCTTTTCTTTTTTTTTTTAGACAGAATCTCACTCTGTCACCCTGGGTAGAATGCTCTGGTGTCATAGCTCACAGCAACCTCAAACTCTCCAACTCTTGGGCTCAAGCAATCCTCTTGCCTCAGCCTCCCAAGGACCTGGGACTACCCGCTCCTACCACAATGACTGGCTAGTTTTTCTATTTCTAGTAGAGCTGAGGTCTCCCTCTTGCTCAGGCTGGTCTCAAACTCCCGGACTCAAATAATCCACCTGCCCCAGCCTCCCAGCATGCTAGGATTACAGGCATGAGCCACAGTACCTGGTGACATCATTTGTCACAACTCAACAAACTATATACTTAAGATCTGTGAATTTACTGTCCATCAATTAAGCCCCAACAAAGATATACATTTATTCGTTTGTTTTTTAAAAATGCACAGGGAAAAAAATAAATGCTGTTTCAGTCCTGTAACTTCTATTTCGACGCTACTTTATAGCAAACATTTTTAAACTTAAAGCTTTATTAGCTCTTTCGCAAATACCATTTTTAGCTTTACAACTACACCCACACTTCATTAATACCAATTTGATTATTTTTTTCCTTTTAGAGCTTAACAATCGTCTAGCTAAGCATTTCTTCCAAGATGTACATTGTGCAGGCACTATACTGAATCAGAGAGAACGAACATTCCTAACTCCGATTACATGGTGTAAAAATAAAGGCCCTTTTATTGACTCTGGGAAGCATGTGAACAAATTAAACACGGCTTAATAGTGCGGAGGGAATGGTAGCAACAGTTAGAGCTTAACAAGGTGATCCATGGGGTTCATTAGCACGGAGTGGAGTTTATCAGAAGAGGTTTTCAAAACCTCATTAATTAAACCCCCATCAAATAGATTCATTCGATTAATATGACTCCATTCTGAGTTTAAACATCAACATTAATTAACCCCATAATTGATACATTTCCCAGCCCTGTGAGGAACATTCATCACATTAATCAAAAAAGATCACAACATTAATGAAAATAAATTGAGTAGCAAACGCAAATGAGATGGTGTGACCCCTCGGTCTAGACCACTTCAAACGTATCTTTTCAAATGGATGCTAGGAAAAACAGTGGATGACAGTATATGGCAGAGAAAATAATTTTTAATTGGGAAATATATATTCTTTTTTTCTCAGTTTTGCTACTAACCTAATGAACAACATAAGCAAGTTATGTTAGCTGTCTTGCCCTTGTTTCTGAGAGGTTCTGGCATAGAACTGGGGTGAGGGTCCGCAGAAAGGAGAGGAGGCCAGACCAGGTACCAGGAAGGACTTTAATAGAAAGGAAAGGGATGAACAATAAAAAATAAGAAGAAGGAAAAAGGAAAATGGAGACTGACCAGGAGTCAGCTCAGCTCCCACAGTTGCAGAAGGCTTTTGTTAGCCTTAGCAGTATGGCTGGAATGAGGCAGTGAGCCTGGAGTGCCTACCACACTGCAGGTCAGGATTACGGGGGTATCCTTCGGGTTAGAGTTATGGGTAGGGTGTTTCCAGGAACTCTGGCCTTGAGGCACTCCAGGAATAAGGGTGCTCCTGGTTTCTAGCCTGATTTTTCTAAAATTGCTACACTCCTCTCGGAGTTATGTGAATTCCCTTCCCACAGTTTCCAAATTGCTAATTTGAGAATAATAAAACTTATCTCCAATGTCTCTTACACCTTTAAAATTTTACTTACATGCTATCCAGTTCATGTTTCATTTATTATATACATATATACATACACATATACCTGTGTAGATGTGGCTTTTTTTTTTTTTTTGAGACAGAATCTCACTTTGTGGCCCTTGGTAGAGAGCTCTGGCATCACAGCTCACAGCAACCTCCAACTCTGGTGCTCAAGAGACCCTCTTGTCTCAGCCTCCCTAGTAGCTGGGACTACAAGCACCCGCCACAGTGCCCAGCTGTGTTTTAGAGATGAGATCTCACATTTGCTCAGGCTGTTCTCAAAATCATGAGCTCAAGCAATAGGCCACCTTAGCCTCCCAGAGTGCTAGGATTGCTGAGACAAGAGGGTCTCTTGAGCACCTGAGTTGGAGGTTGCTGTGAGCTGTGATGCCAGAGCACTCTACCAAGGGCGACAAAGTGAGATTCTGTCTCAAAAAAAAAAAAAAAGCCACATCTACACAGGCATATGTGTATGTATATATGTATATAATAAATGAAACAGGAGCCACCATGCTGGGCCAACTTGCATTTTTATAGAGAAGAGAATCAGAAGTGGGTGTCTGTGCTCACAAGTAAAGATAATAAGCAAAAAATGACTCAATATGTCCTCAATAGTCCCAACTACTGGGGAGGCTGAGGTGAGAGGATCACTTGAGCCCAAGAGTCTAAGGTTGCTGTGAGCTATGACATCTCAGCACTCTACCAAGGGTGATAAAGTGAGACTTTGTCTCAAAAAAAAGAAAAAGAAAGATGTAAGTAAATTTGTCCAGTATAGATGCAATGTGCTTGCCAGAGCACTTCAATTTGCTATAAATTTAAATCCCTGGGTGATAGGAGACTGGTACAATAAAGAGACAACCAGACTAGTATTTAAAATTAAAGAAATAAAAAAAAAAGCAGGCTAGGTGTGGTGGCTCACACCTATAATCCTAGTACTCTGGGAGGCCCAGGTGTGTGGATCACCTGAGCTCACAAGTTCAAGACTAGCCTGAGCCAGAGCAAGATCTCATCTCTAAAAATAACTGGGGGTTGTGGTGGGCACCTGTAGTCCTAGCTACTTGAGAGGCTGAGGCAAGAGAATCACTTGAGCCAAAGAGTTTGAGGTTGCTATGAGCTATGATGCCATGGCACTCTATCAAGGGTGGGTGACAAAATGAGACTCTGTTAAAAAAAAAAAAAAAAAAAAAGCAATTCATGGAGAATTCTATAGTGTAGGAAAGAACTTTTATTACATATAATGGGTCCAGTTATTTAAAAGAAAGGGACTCATAGAATATAGAAGATTAGCATTATACATTTGCTTGGCTTACAACGTGGAAATTATAATTCCATAATCCAAATTATAGTATATGGATGTATATGTAATATGTGGATCAATTCTGAGAGATATTCAGAGTTTCTACCTTGGATAACAATCAAAATCTGGACCTCAGCTCGGCGCCTGTAGCTCAGCAGCTAGGGCACCAGCCACATACACTGGAGCTGGCGAATTCGAACCCAGCCCAGGCCTGCTAAACGACAATGATAACTGCAACCAAAAAATAACTGGGCGTTGTGGTGGGTGCCTGTAGTCCCAGCTGCTTGGGAGATTGAGGCAAGAGAATCACTTAAGCCTAAGAGTCTGAGGCTGCTGTGAGCTGTGACACCATAGCACTCTACCAAGGGTGACATAGTGAGACTCTGTCTCAAAAAAAAAAAAAAATCTGGACCTCTTTGTTTATCACAGCTTGTTTCTGGAAGCAGGGATTTTAGGGAGCTGCTACCATTCCATGAGTATGGGTGTTAAGGGTATTCCAATTATACATGGCTGCCACTGGAAAGTTCCCCATTCATGGCCTATCGTGAGATGCAAGACCTTTTAAAAATGCAAACCTTTCTCTACTAGAAACACAAAATTCTTTTAAAAATGTTTTCTTTTCCTAAGATGAGGAAAATTAATTGTCCCAGATAGCTCAGAGCTAGACAGAGGGCAAAATGGCAAGATTGCTTTTTCCTCTCCGACACCGTGGTCTAGTCCCAGTTAAGTCGTGTACTGGTTTAACTTGTGCAAATCCCTTAATCACTTGTAAATTCAGTTTTCTAATCCCTTAAAAGGAGAAAATACTACTGACACAGTATAACTTTCAAACAGTTAAGAATATGACACTCTGATAACTAAGTAAATGACACAAAGTCCAAGTTAACCAGTTTGATGAAAATATTTCAAATTGTATATGAAAACACGACACTGTACCCCATGTTTGCATTAATGTATACAGTTATCATTTAATAATAATGAAAAAAAAGAATATGACGCTCATGCAAATACAAAAATGAACCTGTGCTAAAAATTTTATTCAACATACTAATTAGTGAGAGAGTCAGTAAGATGTTGTGACTGGTTCAAAGGAGAATATGAGGAGCAGAAATACGATCAGTTAAAGAAATACCAAAATAATCTTCCTGATAGATGCAAAACTAGTTAATATCCTGGAGGGTAATAAACTTTAATATTTGAGTCTATCTTTTCCTACCACGTGGAAATCAATTGCATCTCCACTGGACAAAATTTATTTATGTCTCTATAGAGATATAAATAAATGTATCTTCTCTATCTTCTATAGAGAAGAGTTATTTACATTCCTCTCAGACAAGAATCATTTGCAATGCTATTAGTTTTTACAAGTTAATTTCTATCCCTACAGAGATGTAAAATAGCACAGCCTAGAAGATGGCAAGATAAACCATCTGCCCATAGGTCGAATCTAACCCCTAGCCTGTTTTTTTTATAGTTCACAAAGTAAGAATGGCTTTTACATTTTTAAAGAGATGTTAAAAAGGGAGAAAAAAAGGAGAAGAAGAATATCCAACAGCTATCAGATACGTCCTACAAAGCCTAAAATATTTACTATCTGAAGAAACTTCCAGAAGAAATTTTCTGACTAGTCCCTTAGTCAATAGACCGTCTACACCTCCATAAATATAGTTAATCTCTAAAGGATCTGCTATACAATACAAAAAGAAAGCCATTATCCCTTTGCCTCTTTTCAAGTTTTGGATAATTTTTCTTGACACAATCTTCCATGCTGACCTACTAGCACTGTCATGAAGGTCAATTTTGCTGACAAAGCAGTTAGTAAATTCTGCCGTGTCATATGGGTAAAGGAGCACACTGCCATAAGCAAAGCATTGATAATTTTTAAGGGGAGAGCCTTTAGGGTCTAGTGAGTTCATAATGGCATCTTCCCAAGGTTGGCACTCCAAAGATACTCAGAATCCTGGACCTGCATTCACCTCCGTGAATTCCACTCTGCTGTGTCATCTTTAATCTCATTATGTTTCCTGAGAAAATTTTCACTTTGTCCTTCAGGATTGGTTCATAAATCATTAAGAATATCGAGCACTTTTCTGAGTTTTGACTTTTTGCTGTTGCTTTTTTTTTTTTGAAGATTCAACTGTGTTCATAATGATGGCACTGTCCTCCCTCATCCACCCTGATGACACGCCATCACGACCACTTTGGAATATTAAATTTTTTCCACGCACACCAAGACTTCCTAAAAAGCTGTTAATATGTTTTCTTAAAAAAAAAAAAAAGAAGGTGATTAATAAAATTAAGCAACTTTTTCTGCTTGCCTGCTCTAAAATAAAACTCCTACTGATAATGTATGAAAATCCATTCCAGCTTTATGAAATATACCATTTATCTCCATTAGTGAGTTCACTAGCATCTATTGACCTCCCGTTGGGCGTGAAACATTCTGCCACACATTCTAGCAGATAGAAAAATAAGAAGATCCCATCCATGTCCCGAAGAAACTTAAAATCTTTTCAGAGCAACACAAAAACATATAACTGCAGGGGAAAACTCATGAAATGCAAAGTCCAAAGTATGGGAAAATCAGCAGGGATGATATCCTAGCATTTGGAATCAGAACGGTTCATGTTCACAATTTCACGAAGTACTCACAGGGGTTTCCCACTATGTAAGTATTTTTGCAAACATTAGTTACTACCGTTAAAAGCCAAGATATTTCATATTAAAACAGAAACTTACTTACAGGCTTTCTTTAAAAATCTGGTTAGCTGGCTGGGAGCCCATGCTCAGTGGTTAGGGCACTGGCCATGTACACCAGGGCTGGGGGGTTCGAATCCAGCCCAGGCCTGCTAAACAAAAACAAACAAACAACAAAAAAAAAAATAGTTGGGTGTTATGGTGGATGCCTGTAGTCTCAGCTACTAGGGAGGCTGAGGCAAGAGAATCCCTTGAGTCCAAGAGTTCGAGGTTGCTGTGAGCTATGATGCCTGGGGCAACAGAGTGAGCCTCTGTCTCAAACAAACAAAAAGTCTGATGAGATAGCAAAACTGGACCCACAAGATGTTTCTGCATGGCAACATCAACTAGATTCTTACCTCTCAAAAGTACAAAACAGAGAATCCACACTGCAGCATCACCCAGGAGCTGGCTAGAAATGCAGAATCCCAGGCCCTGCCAGAGACTAAAAGCCCACAGCTAAAATGCCCAGGTCACTTATACACACATTACAGTCTAAGGCAGTGGTTCTCAACCTTTCTAATGCCTCCCAATGCTGCAATCCTTTAATACACTTCCTCATGTTGTGGTGACCCCCAACTATAAAATTATTTTCGTTGCTACTTCTTAACTGTAATTTTGCTATTGTTATGAATCGTAATGTAAATATCTGATTTGCAGGATGTATTTTCATTGTTACAAAGGGGTCGGACCCACAGGTTGAGAATCGCTGGTCTAAAGGGTACTAGGCCTACACCAGGCCTTCAGATGGGCATGTGCTCTCTGGACTAATACAATCCCCACCAGTCTGTGTTCCTTCACACCTGGTCTTCCTCCCCAATCCTCTAATACTAACACACATCTCCTAACATCACTTCCTTCATCATTCTTCTCTCCTCAAGTGCCCTTTCCTTAGGGCAGCAGGCCTGACACACCGCAAGGGCTTGTTAGGTGATCATTTCACCCATCCATTGATTCACACCTGAGAGTGTGTATTCAGGCACAATGTGCATTCCCAGTTATGGGACTCCCTGGTGTCAGTTTTGCTCACGTTTACACTCCCAGTGCCCGGCACAGTGCTGGACAGAGGGCAGGCGTTCTAGAATGAAAGTATGAACATAGGAGCAAATCACCCAATGAGCAAAGGAACGTCCTGTTAAAGACAGAACTTCCAGGAGCACATATTTATTACCCACTGGGTATTATGCTGGGCTCTGGGATAAAAGATAAATATGAGATCATCTCTGCTAATAAAGAGTTCCTAATATATCTGGTGAACCTGATAGAAAAGCCATAATTGCAACACAACAGAATTAGAATTAGAATAGAAGTTTAACCATTATTGATTGCTCTAATAAGCCTGCATAACAAACAACCATAAAACCTCAGTGGCAGGCAACATTTATTTCTTATTGCTCATGCATCTGGGGTGATCAGCCGAGTGGCTCTGCAGTCCTGGTTGGATTTGATTATACACCTGGGAGTTGACTGGAGGTCCGATGTTCTGGGATCCTTTTGGCAGGAAAGACTGGCTCACCTTCATACAGACCAGCTTGGACATTTACATGGTAATGGCAGAAACGTAATTATTTTTTTTAAAACAAAAAGTAGAATGCTTAGATCATTTTCCCGAGTAGATAATCCCAGTAGCACATGACTTTAATGCCAGAAAAACTATTTCTGTCTGGTGCTTTGGGTTTGTTTTACAGCTGGTGAAGGACCATCCCCCCTCCCTTTACCCAGAAATACTTCTGGACGGTGCCCTTGGTTTCTGAACCCCAGAGCAGGCTGCAGACACCTCGGGAGACAATTTGAAAGCAGTGACTCACTGCTGTGCTAGGCTTCATGAGACTAGCACCAACTGTGCCTCAAAGGCATCCCACCAGGAGTGTAGATATCATGCTTGACTAAGCAGCAGCAAAGACACTGTTTTTCAAGTTTTTCAAGCCTTCCTTTACATCATTTCTACTGACATCTCACTAATTAAAGAAAGTCGCATGATGAATGCAGAAACAAGGGGCAACAAACAGAGCCCTCTTTAATGGGAGGAGCTTCAAAGTCATATGGTGAAGGGTGCAGAAAGAGGAAGGAAGAACTGGGCCATAAGAAGCAAGGGGAGAAAAGTTTTATAGGCAGAAACCTAAAATCAAACTAGGAAAGTTACTTTGGAAGTTTTTCCATTCCCCAATTCTAAGATCATTTTTCTCAGTGCTGCCCAACCCAGAAAGACCACTGCCATTCAAAGACATGATATAAGATGAAAATTAAAATTAAAATTTATTGAGCTTTTGCCATATATCAGGACTTGTGCTAGGCTCTCCCCTTGCACTAACTCATCTCCTAACTAACCTGAGACATGTCCTATTACCCCAGTTACAGATGAAGAAACTAAGGATCAGAGAAGTTTGCAGTTTGTTCCAAGGCTACATAGCCAGGATCAAGCATGCTCTTGCTCTCTTCGGCCACACCACAGGAATTAAAGCTGTGCACACTACCTCATCTTCCTCTTCCTTACTGAGAGAGGCTATGTAATCGTTTTCACATATAGATCATCTCTGGCCAAATGTAGAGTCCAAAGAATTAAAATCTCAGTAAGTGAACCACCAAGAGTAAATTACAGTGTAGGTCACCCATGAAATTGCTGTTGTATATTTTTGGGCCCATCGTACACTAACAGACAAGGCCTATTTGTTTTCCTTTTCCTGCAATATTGAATTTTGAAATTGATTCCTTGGTTCGAAAAGTTCTGATGCCATTTGTGTAATGTCAGTTGCAAAACAAATTTAAGTAATCCTGAAGAATCTAATAATCATGTGTCAACCAAAGAGGAGGGATGCATTTTTCACTCTATGAATAATGCATTTTAATGAAGCCATATCACTCCTCAAGTTTAAAAACGATAGCCTAAATCTTTCTTCCTATCACATTATTTTTTTCGGGGTGGGGGGGTCATTTACTGGCCTTTGCTAGCAAGTTCAAGATACAGAGATGAGAAAAGTAAAATAGATATGAGCATTCAAGGTCACATAGTATTCACTTGACATCAGAGAAAACCTTTCATCCTAAAAGTTTGTATTCTCCATTTGGGGAAACCCATTTTCTTTCCCTGCTAAAGTACACACTCTTCCATTTGTTCCAGATGTTGGTTCCTATCGATGTCTGGCATGGGATAAAAAGCTCAAAAAATCAAATGAAGTCTGGCCTCAGCAATCTTGTCAGAATTTTCCAATGGAACTTCTAAAATGGCCCAGTTTTCAAAGTGACGTAACAAGCAATGAGCCATTTAGTGATTCAGCTGGAAATACAAAGCCCAGGCTGTTTACCTTAAGAATTTCCATAAGGTAAAAAATAAATAAATAAAAATAGCAAGGAAAGAAAAGAAAGAACTTTTCCTCATCTATATTAAGCATGGCAAAAGATTTCAACACTGGTCTAAAGTCTCCAAGTACTGTCTGCCTGGAAGGCTATGGAAAGAAGAATTCTGAGGTCCCATCTGGATGCGATGGAAAAAGTGCAGCAATCAGTGAGTAATATCTGCTTTGTTACACGAGGGGGAGTGGCAGTCTGTACACTATCCTGGCTTTGTTGTCCCCAAAAGTCATAAATGTTAAAAAGTTCATCTAGAGTTGTTCAGTATGCTTTATGGTATGGAAGGACAGTTTCTTTTTCAGATTAATATGAGGGTACAAATGATTAGGTTACATTGTTTGCATTTGTTTTTTTTTTTTTTTTTGAAACGGAGCCTCAAGCTATCCCCCTGGGTAGAGTGCCATGGCATCACAGCTCACAGCAACCTCCAACTCCTGGGCTCAAGCCAGTCTCCTGCCTCCGCCTCTCAAGTAGGTGGGACCACAGCCACCCGCCACAACGCCGGGCCATCTTTTGGTTGCAGCCATCATTGTTGTTTGGTGGGCCCGGGCTGGGGATTCGAACCTGTCACCTTAGGTGTATGTGGCTGGCGCCTTAGCCGATTGAGCCACAGGAGCCGAGCCTGTTATTTTTAAGCTCTTTGGGATCTTGTAACTTTTAAGAACGAAAAGGGAACCCAAGATCAGAAAGTCTGAGAACTACTAACTAAAACCCTCATTTTAAAGATGAGAAAACTGAACAAAGGGGTAAAACATCTTGTCTAATCTTATAAACAGGACCAAACTCCAGTCTCTTTGAGTGCAACAG
>CAUYQV010181966.1:0-11765 GCA_963574575.1 Galagoides demidoff
AAAAAAAAAAAAAAGTATTTTATTTTTTTCAGTGATAATAACTGGCATTTCATTTTTAATTCTGCATCCACATGTTTATTACTACTAGTATACAGAATTATAATTGATTGGGTGGCATCTGTGGCTCAGTGGGTAGGGCCCGGCCCCATATACAGAGGGTGGTGGGTTTGAACCCAGCTCTGGCCAAACTGCAACAAAAAAAAATAGCTAGGCATTCTGGCAGGTGCCTATAGTCCCAGCTACTCAGGAGGCTGAGGCAAGAGAATCACCTAAGCCCAGGAGTTGGAGGTTGCTGTGAGCTATAATGCTACGGCACTCTACCCAGGGCAATTAAGTGAGACTCTGTCTCTAAAAAAAAAAAAGAGAGAGAGAGAATTACAGTTGATTTTTCTATCTTGATCTGGTATCATGTGACTTTGCCAGACTCACTTACTATGCCAGGCATGGTGCCTCACGTTTGTAATCCTAACACTCTGGGAGACTGAGGTGGGTGTGAGTTGCTTGAGCTCAGAAGTTTGAGACCACCCTGAGTAAGAGTGAGACCCCCATCTCTACAAATAGCTGGGCATTGTGGCAGGCACCTATAGTCCCAGATACTCGGGAGGCTGAGGCAAGAGTATCACTTGGGCCCTAGAGTTTGAGATTGCTGTGAGCTATGACTCCATGGCACTCTATCTGAGCCACAAAGTGAGACTTTGTCTCAAAAAAATAAAAAATAAATAAATAAATAAAATAAGACAAAACAAAATAAATTCACTTACTCTAGGAGTTTTCTGGTAGATTCTTCAGAGTCTGCTATGCAAGCATCCATATCATATATGAATAGGTAGAGTTTTATTTCTTCCTTCAAATACCTTAATTTCTTTTTCCTGCCTTAATACTCTGGCTAGAATTTCCTGCATCATGTTGAATAAAGAGTAAAAGCAAACATCCTTGCTTTGTACCTAAAGTTTTGGAGGGAGCAATCACAGTCTTTCTCCAGTATAAAGTATAATGTTAACTGTAGGTTTTTTGTGTCCAGTTGAGGAAGTTCTCCTTTATTCCCATTTTTTCTAAGACTTTATCATAAATGAGTATTGAATCCTGTCAAATGCTCTTCCTACAATGATTGATATGATCACATAATTTTTCTTCTTTAGCCTGTAATGTGAATTAAATTGATTTTCAAGTGTTAAACCAATCTTGCATCCTCAGAGTAAATCCCATTTTGTTATGATGTATGATTCTTTTAATATTGTGCTAAATTGTATTTGATAATATTTTGCTAAGGATTTTTGCATCTATATTCATAATGGATATTGATTTGCCATTTTCTTGTTGTATTATTTTCACCTAGTTTTTGTATCAGGGAATTACTAGCTTTATAAAATAAATGAGGAAGTAGTCCCAGCTCTTCTATTTTATGGAAGACATTGTTTAGAATTTGTGTTAATTATTTATGTTTGATAGAATTCTCCAGTAAAACCATCTGGGCCTGAAGATTTTTAGAGGTTAATTTTTTTTTTTTTTTTTGAGACAGAGTCTCAAGCTGTCACTCTGGGTAAAGGGACATCATAGCTCATAGCAACCTCCAACTCATGAGCTCAAGTGATCCCCTTGCCTCAGTATTTTTGTATTTTTACAAAGAGATGGGGTCTTGCTCTGGCTCAGGCTGGTCTCGAACCCATGAGCTCAAGCAGTCCATCTCCCTCAGTGAGGTCTCGCTCTGGCTCAGGCTAGTCTTGAACCCATGAGCTCAAACAATCAACCTCCCTCCTCCTCCCAAAGTGCTAGGATTACAGGCATTAGCCATGGTGCCCAGCTTGATAAATATTTTTTTAATAATTCAATTCCCTTAACATTTATAGAGATATTGAAGTTATTTATTTCATATTAAGTGAGTTGTGGGTCACAACCCACAGGAACTGTATCAAAGGGTCACGGAATTAGGAAGATTGAGAACCACTGATCTAGGTTGTCAGATTTATGTATGTAGAATTATTCATAGTATTTTTCTATTTTCCTCTGATTTCTGTATGGTATATAGTGATAGCCCCAATTTCATTCCTGATATTGATAGTTGAAGTCTTTTCTTCTTTGTCCATCTTGGTTAGAAGTTTGTCAATCTTGTTAATCTCTTCAAAGAACCAGTTCTTTGTTTCATTGATTTATCTCTATTTTCTTTTTTTAATTTTATTGATTTCTCCTCTTATTTATTATTTCCTTTCTTCTTTCTTTGACTTGACTTTGCTTTTTTTAGGTTCTTTCTTAGTTTGTTGGTTTGGGACTTTCTTTCCTTTCTAATGTATACATTTAGCTAAAATTTCCCTCCCAGTGTTGCTTTAACTGTGTTCAGGAAATGTTTGCTATGCTTTCTTTTCATTTTAATTCAGTTCAGTGTATTTTTAAAAATTTTCTCTTGAGAATAATTATTTTATTCATGGATTATTTGGTAGTATGTTGTTTAATTTCCAATTGTTTGAAATTTTTACTGTTTTTTTGTTATTAATGTCTGGATTGATTCCACTGTGTGTTCAAACTCTGTATGATTTTAATTCTTAAATTTTTTGAAGTTTGTTTTGTGGCCTAGGATCTAGTCTATCTTGATATATGTTCACTGAGTGCATAAAAAACAGTGTACATTCTACTGTTATTGGATGGAGTGTTCTAAAAGTGCAATGAAATCCTGTTAGTTGATTATTGTTCATTGAATTCTTCTCTATCTTTGCTGATTTCCCATCTAGTGCTACCAATTGTTGAGAGGAGTATTGAAATCTTCAACTATAATTGTGGGTTTATCTATTTCTCCTTTCAATTCTATCAATTTTTGCATCACATATTTGCAGCTTTGTTGTTTGGTGCATACACATTTAGTGTTGCTGCATCTTCTTGCCAAATAGGCCCCACTCCCTTTATGTAATAGCCCTCTTTGTCTCCAGCAAAATTCTGTGCTCTGAAGTATACTTTATTTGATAATAATAAACAGCCACCATTGCTTTCTTTTGCTTGATATTTGCCTGGGAGCAATATTTTCTGAAGATCTTTTTTAAAATGAAAAATAGATGTTAAGAATTCTAGTCTAAAATTTTTAAATATAGTAAACTCTTAGTTATTCATAATGAAAATAACTTAAAAGTACAAAGGCAAATTAGCATTGCTGAATTCACTTATTTTATTCCCTATGTGCCTTCTTGTGAGAGAACAAATTAATAAAAATATAGAAATAAATCCCAGTAACTTTTATATGCCTGATTCAAAGCTGGCTTATACCAATCCCTGTAGAACTTGTGCCAGAGGGCAGAACTACAGTCAGAGGTCTTCTCCTAACTTGTATTTTCTTAGAATAATTCTCTCCCTAGCTTCTAGAATTCTGCTGGATTGTCCTAGACCTCAAATTCACAGAAAATCATAAATATAGAATTTTAATCCTATTTTTAAATGAGATGACACGTGTAATCACAGAGCTATACCAACCAAACTGAAAGAAGATGTTTACCCACAACTTTAAACTTGTGGCCCATTACTATACCACACTGCCAATAGTGTGTTGTGAACTAATACTTTTACAAATTCTATAATTATCTCCTGATTATCACAAATATAATTAATTTTATTGTTATGTATATTTTAATTTAAGAGGGCCAATTAGGCTGGGCTCACAGTTATAATGTTGGCACTCTAGGAGGCCAAAGCAGATGGATTGCTTGAGCTCAGGAGTTTGAGATCAATCTGAGCAAGAGTGAGACCCCATCTCTACTAAAAGTAAAAAAACTGACCAGGGTTGTGGCAGGTGCCTGTAGTCCCAGTTATTCAGGAGGGTGAGCAAGAGGATTACTCAAGTCCAAGAGTTTGAAGTTGCTGTGAGCTATGATGCCACAGCGTTCTACACAGGGCAAAAGAATGAGATTCTCTCAAAAAAAAGAAAAAGAGAGAAAAGAAAAGGGCCAATTAAAAATGTAGATATAAAAAATCTTCCATAGTTTTTATAGCCCCTTTGGGCATTTTTTAATTTTATAACTTACCAGGTAGCCTAAAAAATAAAATGAGCTAGTTTCTTTTGATGCCTCTGAGAATCTTATAGTATGCTTTGACCTAGGATGGCTAGATCCATATTAACTGATCGTCTAGACCAGTGGTTCTCAATCTTCCTAATGCCGCAATGTATTTTCATTGTTACAAAGGGGTCACGACCCACAGGTTGAGAACTGCTGGTCTAGGCTTATATAGGTCTTTAACTAGAAAGAGGCAGAATCCAGAAATTTCCCCCCTTATACTGGAACAGCACACTGAAAGAATCTACACTAGAAAGATGGTTGCCTTCCACCATGAACCACCATCTGGCTAGGATGCTAATCTACCAACTCAAACAAAACAGTCAACAAAACCAAAATGTGTCATATCATGTCCGTCATGTAAGTACTATCAGGGCATCTTTGCAAACTAAACACAAATTAAAAACAAATATTTTATAATCTTTTCTGTGGTGCTGAAAGAGATTTAGCACTCTTAAAATTTACTTGAAAGCTGATGCCACAATTATATAATATAAATTATAGGCAGCCCAAGTTCCAGCCTTTGGACGTGGGTTTTTTTGGGACTTCATATATTCAAGAGAATCAGATCCTGTGAATTATGATGGAGGAAAATGTTGAGAGCTCCAAAGGCCTTATTAAACTGAAAGTGAATTAAAGGACTTAAAAAGTGAATACACAACACAGCTAGTGTTTATGGTATTGTACTGTTTACCCACTGGAGGTGACAGCCGGAGACAGCACTATGGTCAAAGAGAAGGGAAAATTTCTGCACTGTATAACCATCCATTCTGTGTTGCCATCTTTCTATTGGCCTGTCTGGCAGATCTATAGGTAAGGTACTATAATGGGATTTAAGCCTTGAAATCCTAGTATTTGTGATCAGGATTAAGAGAAGTTTATATCTGTTATCCCTTACTACTTTAAAATAATAAAACAAAATCTTTCTACAGCTTAAAAGGTATCAAAATATAGAAAGAAAAAAATGGGTATAGAAATTTTATAAACTGAAAATCTAGGGCCACTGCTCTCACACTACTGGCATATTGCTTTGAAGCATTGTTAAAATTCTTGTTCTTTTCTGTTTTAAATAGACAATGCATTCTCATGGGTCAAAAATCAAATAACATGAAAGGGTGTACAATAAAATATTTCATTCCTACTCCATCCCCCAAGCACTCCGTTCCTACCCTCTACCAAACCCCATGTGATGCATGCTTTCCTTTTATTCCTTCTAAGATTCCATTTTACAAACAAACATTTGTTGTTATAGCTCCCTTTGCCTCTTTTTTCGTACACAAAATCTAGCATAAAGGGCATTAAGATGATGGTGATGGAAGGATTCCAACAAATACTGATAGAACCTCTTGACCAAGTGACCAGAAACTTCCAACCCCCTGCAGCCTTTTTAGAGTAAGGAACCTGAGGAGGGTCCCTGATAGATAGGCCAATGTCCCTTTTTGACAGGAGGAAGTAGCTAAGAGCCATTGAGGTCTGTTTTCCCTTCAAGATTTCAGGATCTGGCTTGGCGCCTGTGGCTCAAGTGGCTAAGGTGCCAGCCACATACACCTAAGGTGGCAGGTTCAAATCCAGCCTGGGCCCACCAAACAACAATGACGGCTGCAACCAAAAAATAGCTGGGTGTTGTGGCGGGCACCTGTGGTCCCAGCTACTTAGGAGGATAAGTCAGGAGACTCACTTGAGCCTAGGAGTTGGAGGTTTCTGTGAGCTGTGATGCCATAGCACTCTACCCAGGGGGATAGCTTGAGGTTCTGTCTCAAAAAAAAAAAAAAAAGATTTCATGATCTTATCTTCTGGGGGGGGGGTATGAGAAGGGACACAAAGAAAGGGGCTTTGGGGGGTGGGGTTATGGGAAGAAAACCTGGCCTGCTGACCCAAGAAGTCTGGAGGGTCCATAGGAAGATTCACCACTGAACAGTTCTTGCCAAAAAGGGAAAGAATGCAGATATGAGGTAACCTAGGTAACCAACAACCAATAGAAAGAGAGACTAATCAATGACCAATGGAAAAGGGCAATAATGCCTGGAGGTGCAAAGAGGCCAATGAAAGAGTTGCAACCAGTTTCAAACTGAGAGAAAGAGGGTATTTATACCTCTGTACTGCCCTTGCATCACCATCTCTCTAACCTGTTCTCCTTCATGAGAGGGACCTACTTCCAACTCTCTTTAGAAGTGCTCTAAACATTTTGTTTTCCTTAAATAAAATTTCTCTTTGTTACCCTCCCTCCTCCCCACCAAAAGCATTGAGAGGATGGATTCTGAAGCCAAACTGATAATGTTCAAATCCCATTTCTTCTATGTGTTAGCTGTGTGTCTTTAGGCAAGTTTCACAACTTCTCAATGCCTCCATTTCTTCATCAGTATTGTAAGGATAATAAAAGTATGTCTTATCTGATTATTTGAGGATTAAATAAATTACAATATACATAAGCATCTAAGACAGGGCTTGGCACACAGGGAGCCCTCTGTGTATGGCACTGATATCACAGGGAGATGTGATCTCCTGAACCTGAGACCATGGGTTCCAAACCAAGACTGCCCCAGGCCAAATTCATTTTCTTACCTGTAAAAAGTAGATCATAACAGTACTTACCTTCATAGGGTTGTTGTGAGTTAAAATAATCATAAGGTTGTTGTGAAATGAAAAAATACACATATCTCACTTAGAATAGTACATTGCACTGGACAAGCATTATTATATTTTGTCTAATCCAAGATGCTATGGATTGTAAGACGCATCATATATTATGTACTAAGAAAGAAAAACCATTACAATTAAATTACAACATGCTTTCAATTGTAACACACCCTCATTTCAAATATGTTACCAAGTGAAAAGATGCATATCTTAGCATTGATGAAGTATGGGATATAAGTGTTACCTATTCTACTTATTTTTACTTAAAAATACATCTTAGATCAGTGGTTCTCAACCTATGGGTCGTGACTCACAGGAACAGGAATTTAAAAAGTCGCAGCATTAGGAAGGTTGAGAAGCACTATCTTAGATACTGTTCTGTATTGGTACAAAGACAGCTTTTCCTTTTTTTTTTTTTTTTTTGTTTAAATGGCTTTGTAGTAATCTATTGTATGGATGAACCATAAATTTTTTAACCAGTCCTGTATTAGTTTCTGGTTTGTTGTTGTTACAAACAATCCTGCAATGAATAACTTTGTAGACATGTCATTTTGCAAGTCCGCTATCTGTAGGATAAATTCCCAGAATTGATAGTGCTGGGTTGGAGAGTACACACACATATCTGCAATTCTGGCAGGTATGTTAAGCTCAAGTTTTAAATTTCAAGCCTACCTCAAACTAAGGAAATCATGTATCAAGAATGTTTGAAAGGCTAAGCCTAGCGAAAACAGAGCTGTATTAGAAGAGTCCCACCACAAGGGTGTGGAAGAAAGAATCTTCTCGTACATACTGCTGGTGGCCATGTAAACTGGTTAGACTTTTTGAAAGGCAGTTTGGCACTGTCTTTTTCTTTTTAAATTCTACTTCTAGAAAACTATCTTAGCAAAAATACTGGCACAAATCATTAAGACATATGTAATAACAATAGCAAGAACTTACTAAGTGTCAGGCACAGTGCTAAGTCCCTTATAGATACGAACTCATGCAATTCTCCTAGCACTCTGAGGTAGGAACTACTATCCCAGTTTTGTAGATATGGAAATTTGAAGAAGACAGTGTAAAGTTAATCAGCTACAGACACAGGTTTGGGCCCAACCAGCCTGCACAAATGCAAAACAACATATTTTATATTCTATATATACAGTAGTGTATTAGGAGCATAGGCTCTTAAGTATACAAATATACTATTTTATTTTATATATTTTAAAATCCAGCAGTAAAAAAAAAAAATTGGAAAACTAAATATCCCAAGGTGAGTTAGCTAATGTAATTAGAAGCCCACATTTTGGAAAACAATGCAACCATAATAAAGAATGTGGTAAATCTTTATATACCCATATCAACCTATGTCCATAATGTATTGTCTTATTTAAAAAATTTAAAAGGAGGCTTCAAGGCAACTTGAACAGCATGAGTACATCTCAATACCTGTGTGTGTGAATGGATGGATGAATGTGTACACAGAAAAATAGATAATATATATAATATCAGAAGATCTGTATCAGAAGATCTGGAAGGATAGTTAAACAATCCAGGATATTCACTACAATTACTTCTGGATGTGAGAGAATGGTAGAGAAGGGAAACTTCACTTTAACTTCCATATTATTTGAATCTTTATGATAAACTTGTTCTTATAATGAACTTGTTATTAAGAGAGATGAGTTATATGGGCATTTAATTCCTCACTCTTAACATTTTACCTCCCCCCATACCCATTTTATTTCCCCTCCAGAATGATTGGGTGTAAGAGGGCACTATAGATCCTGTGAGTTGAAATATAAACAACCCAGATTCAGAGATAAATTACACTGACTGGTACTACTGTTATTATTTGGAAAATGATCCAACATTATCACCTATAAAAGTAGGCTCTCTACATTTATCACATGCAAATATTCTTTAAATGATTACAAAAAGTAGTTCAGTTTTCCCTAGCATTTTTAGATACGGCGTCCTCCATTCCTAAGTTCTTTTTACTCCCTAAAATCTTCCCAAGCTGAACTGAATCTCACTCTAAATGCCTACTGTGTTAGTATACTTGTGCTGCTCTAACAGAATCCCACAGACTGGGTAATTTGTAAAACACAGAAATGTGTTTCTTATGGTTCTGGGGACTGGGAAGTCTAAGATCAAAGCACTGGCACTGGTGTCTGATGAGGGCTGCTCTCTGCTTTCAAGACGGCACCAAGGTTGCTGTGTTGTCATGTGGCAGAAGGTGGATGGTGGAAGGGTAAGAAAGATGTCCCTTCAACATCATCCCTTTTATAAGGGTGCTAATTGCATTCATGAGGGTGGAGCCTCATGACTTACCTCCCAAAGGTCACACTTTTAACATTGTTGCATTGGGGATTAAGTTTCAACATGAGTTTTGGAGGGGGGTATCATTATTTAAACACAACACCTGCCAATTAACATAAATTAAGACAGTTTACATCAGGACATGTCTATGAATGATTCTAAAGGGAACACCTTATTTTGAAAGTTCCAGGCCAGGCTGATGTAGTGGAATTGACCTGGGCATATTGGTGAAAGTCAATGATATTTCAGAAACACAGGTGCAGCTATCTAGAGAGGAAGGCAGTCTTCCACCCAATAGCTCACCTTCAACCCATGAATGAATGGACAGTGCCCTATCCACTTGGCCCCCTTGAAGGTGATACAATGAGTCCCACTGCTTCTGAGGAAGAGACCTACTCTCAAGATACTGAGACCCACTGAAAAATCAGGGCTCAGTCTTTGAAGAAAGTAATTTGAAATTGCATAAAAGGAATTTTTAAGGAATCAGCCCTCTACCAGGAAAACTGAGAAGAGCGTGGCTAACGTCTTATCTTCTAGTAGAGAATCACTGTGCTGCTGAAGTTGCCAGAGGAGAGTATCTATTTGGCACACTTAACCTTCTAAGGGAAAAGTTTTTGTACCTTCTAGTTTCAAGCTCTGGACAGTTTCCACCTGAGGATGCTAATTTTCCAAGCCTTTTTTTCTTTTTATTATCCTTTTATAATTTCAGGTATTCAGCCCGTCTTCCTCTGTCATCTTTGCATTTATTTTCTCCCATTCTTCTGTTGAGAGTTTTCTGGAGTATGGGCCATTTAGAGATCTCTTTCAGGAAAAAATTTCTCCGTTCTGCCTCCTTCTTTCCTGTTTATCCTGTTTATCCTGTTAAAATGTGATGTTTGTTTTATTCTTCCATGGTGTCTTGGGGGTGACTGGGAGGGGCTTCTTGAGCTGATATGGTCCCTGAGCTTGTAACCTCCCTTTTCATCCAGAACCCAGAGGAATCTGCAGTCTCTGGCCAGAACTGGAGTTCGGAAGCTGTAAGCCATAACCAGGGCTTTATAGCAAGAAGTGATAGAATTTGTCATCTTCTCTGAGATCTTTTCTGGCAGCGTTCATCCTCACTGGTCGATATTTGCCACTGGTGCGTGATGTCTATGCTTTTTTTCCTTTTTCCTCTCCTTTTCTTTATTTGCCTTACTAAAATAAAACAGTGTCTTGATTTTCTTCTGCTTCGCTGAACTACTCACAATGTTTCACTTTCAGTTGTTCCCTCACAATGAAAAGGCACAAATGTGGACCTTGGAGCCTGCTGTCGGGTCCTGTGTCATCTCAAGGAGGTATTCCTGGGGAGCTCTACCCATATTCCTCAGGGCTAGCCACCTCCCAGAGGTGCTGCAACCTGCTCTCTCTTTCTTCTCTTTTCTCAGCAGCCCTCACATACTCCTGCAAAGCTCTGTGTCTCCCTTAGAGTTGTGTCATTTGCTCAGGATGTTGCCCCTGCAGAGTCTTTTTTTTGAGATAGACTCCTACTTTGTTGCCCTTGGTAGAGTGCCCTGGCGTCATAGCTCACAGCAACCTCAAACTCCTGGGCTCAAGTGATTCTCCTGCCTCAGCCTCCCAAGTAGCTGGGACCACAGGCACCTGCCACAACTCCCAGCTATTTTTAGAGGCAGGGTCTTCCTCTGGCTTAGGCTGGTCTTGAACCAGAGAGGCAATCCCTCAGGCAATCCACCTGCCTCAGCCTCCCAGAGTGCTAAGATTACAGGCCTGAGCCACCACACCCAGCACTCCCCCCAGCCATGTCTGTCTTGCCTGTGCTATCCACAGGAAGTAAATCACCACTTCCTGGATTGCATCTTTACGTGATTGTATAAGTTCCTGGATGACATCACGTCCTGGAGTCCAGCTTCTCACTGGGTGCCAGGAACCAACAACTGCCCTATTCGATGTTGTCCTTGTCACCTACAGGTTTTTGGAAGTCCTCTCATGGCGTTGGCCCCTGATTATTGCTTCCTCTATCATCTTGCCAACCATTAGAAGATTACCAATATAACTCATCTCCCTTTGAGTTCCCCTCCTGTTCCTTTCTCCTCCCTCCCGCTCATTATCCTAAATTTTGTGAGGTTTTTCCTTGTTTTTTAAACATACAGTTCTTATCTTCAACATTTGTATGTTAAATAGTATGTTGTTTAATACTGTTTGTTTTTGAGTTCTATAAACGTCCTATTTCATGGATAGATACATATCCTGGACTCTATTTTCTCCCTCAGCATGAGGATTCTGTGATTCTTCCAAGAAACTGCACATAGCTGTGGCTCATTTATCTTCACTGCTCTGTAATATTCTGTAATTTATTTATCCGTTTGCTGCTTGATGGACATTTAAGTTGCCATTTTTTTTCTATTAGAAGCATTGCTTCACTACACAATCTTGTGCATGCTTCCTGGTGTACCTGTGCAAGAGTTATGGTGGGTTCTACCATGAGGAATGGGTCTAGAATGGTGGTTGTCAAACTTTGCTATGTATCACACCTGTAATTGCAGCACTTTGGGAAGCTGAAGTGGGAGGATTGCTTCAAGCCAGGAGTTTGAGACCAGCCTTAGGACCACAGCAAAATGCAATCTCTATAAAAACTTTAAAAATTAGTCAGGCATCATAGTACATGCTACTGAGGAGGCTGGGGCAGGAAGACTGCTTGAGCCTAGAGTTCAAAGTGATAGTGAGCTGGGATTGTGCCACTGCACTCCAGCCTGGGTGACAGAGCAAGACTCCATTTTTAAAAAATAATAATAATAGGCTCGGCGCCTGTGGCTCAAT
>CAUYQV010181970.1:0-10108 GCA_963574575.1 Galagoides demidoff
GGCAGAGGAAGCTGGGGAACTGGCATACAGTCTCGTCTGGAGGTGACCTTGGGCACGTTAGTTCCCCTGGTTGGGTCACATTATTTCACCTTTATTGATCGTCAATGTTTATCTAATTCCGAGTTCTGATCTTCAGGTTACACTTCTTAAATCTTCTAAATAGTTTATTCCTAACTGTTCTACAAGAATGTTGGTTCTCACACCACTTCCTTCCTCTATCCCTCCCTCCTTCCTTGTTTCTTTCTTTTTCTTTTCACATTCCCTACGTTAAATAAAAAATATCTCCAAGAGATTTTAACACGTGCTATCAGGCACTTCTTACCTCATGCAGTTTATTTATTTACCTTTTGAGACAGAGTCTCGCTCTGTCACCCTGGGAAGAGCGCCACAGCATCACAGCTCACAGCAACCTCAAACTCCTGGGCTCAAGTGATCCTCCTGCCTCAGCCTCCTGAGTAGCTGGGACACAGGTGTCCACTACACCACCCAGGTAGCTTTTCTGTCTTTAGTAGAGATGGGTCTTTCTCTTTCTCAGGCTGGTCTTGAACTCCTAAGTTCAAGTGATCCACCTGCCTCGGGCCCCCCAAGTAGCTGGGACTATAGGTACCCACCACAATACCTGGCTATTTTTGGAGACAGGGTCTCAGTCTTGATCAGGATGGTCTCCAACTCCTAAACTTAGGCAATCCACTGCCACAGCCTCCCTGAGTGCTGGGATTACAGGCATGAGCTCCTGCGCCTGGCCTTAATCTAATACAATGTGGATTCATCAGAGCTTCATTATAACTGGGAAATAACAGGTGCTTGAGGAAATCAGAACTTTTTTGGAAGAAAGAAAGGGTAGAATAGCATAAACTGGAGGCTGAGGCTGAGTTCTGGAAGCCACAATTTAAGAAAATTGGCTCTTGGGATATCAAGAGGTGTTACAGAGGAAATAGCTTGAAAAAAATGGCAAAACTATTTTCTGTGTATCCAACTATAGGCAAAGGCCTACATACCTCTGACCAAAAAAGCTGTTTGAGAGAGAGCACTAAAAAGACTTTGTGCAGGCATACTTGTGAGAAACTGAGGCAGAATCCCATATGGCCAGGTCAGTTGTAGGCATAAAAACCCCCTGCCTTAAGGCCCACATGGGAGCGGAGGTTTGCACACAAATTTCTGTAAGCCCTAGAAGTTTCTTAATTATGCCTTGTTTTAAAGATCCAAGTAACTGCCTCCAAACAGCAAGGTCAGTAGGACAGACTTTCAAACCGACTCTTTCCTCCGTAGTCTCAGGCTTCATCAGATAAGAACAAAAGAAGTCATGGCTAACAACACGTTCTCCATTAAGTTATGTTAAACCAGGTTATGTTGAAAGGGTTATGCTAAAAGGTGTATGTTGGGTGGGTTATCATGTCCCTAGGGAGGAGCTACCTACTCACAGGTGCTCACAAGATGTTTAAATGGATTAATGAAGTCATTGATGTCCAGTGCACCTGTGCAGAGGGATTGTAATGAATGATAATGAGGTCATTGCTGTATAGTGCACATGTGCAAAATTGACTGTATAAACCAACAGCAAATAAAGAAGCTCGCCATTTTGCCTGAGCGAGCAAATGGTCACCTTTATTTAAAATATAGTTTCAGTAAGTGTGCTTATTCTTCGGGACATGGCTTTTCTGTGAGACCCTAACGGCAACACCCAACTTTTGGAGAAATGAAACTTGCATCATCCTTCCCTCATGCCAGCGGTCAGAAGAGAAAGGAAAAGTCTTTTGTTCTTGGCCACGGGAGATAGCTCAAGGGAACCCTTCGGATGAATCTGGGTAGAGGTCATGAGACTGTCTTAGCTGAAGATGGGATGAATCTTGACAGAGGGCTAGAGATTATCTTGTCCCAAAATGGGACTGTGGGATCGGAGCCTTTAAAGCTCTGTGCTTCCACCCACTCAGGAGGAGCAAATTAGATTTGGAGATCATTGTGTGACATTCCCCTCCTTTGCCAGCCAAGTAATAAATTTCTCTTCCCTTCTCCTCAAACCACTTTGCCCCTGGTTTTTCTGATGAGGCCTCGGGTACAAGTGCTGAGTTTTCAGTAACAGAAGTTGGGAATTGACCCAGCGTTGCTGGGGAAGAGAGAAATGGCTACGTGTGGGAGAGCAGTGGAGAAGCGTCGCTGGAAGTGCCCAGAATTGGTTTTTTTAGTTCAGTTTTTTTAAATGGTGAAACAAAGGGTGATGGTGGGATAGGGGAAAGATCTCCGTGGCCAACTCTGTTGTCAGTATAATCTGGAATGTAATTCAAGAAATGTGCACTGAGCGTTTGTTACATATAGAGAGAAGCAATGTATCATTTGTTTTCTTCTGATTTCTAAGTTGTGATTCCTTGTAACAAGATGCATAAATGAGAAAAGGCTTCAAGGAGGATGGGAGGGAAGCCTGGCCTGTAGAACTGGGAAGTCTGGAGGGCAAATAGGAATGTGGGCACGAGGTAACCTAGGTAACCAATGACCAATAGAAAGAGACAATCACTCATGACCAAAGGAAAAGAGCAGTAATGCCCAGATGGCTGTGACCAGTTTCAGAAAGAGAGAAGGGGTGTTTATTTAGGCCTCTCCCGGGCCTTTGCATCTGTGCCTCTCACCTCTGCTCCTTCTTTGTGGAAGGGACTCACTTCCCACTCTCCCTGGAAGCCGCTCAGCCTTCTCTTTGCTCTTCCTGAGTAGAATCCCTCTCTGTGACCCTGAAGCTCGGGCAGGTTACTTTCCTTTCTGGTCACACTGCCCGTGCAGCTCCAGTTTTATTCCTGTTTCCATTCATTTTTACTTTCAATTACCACCGTGCCCTGGTTGAACTTTCTAGCTCTGCTGAGTAATTGATCCAGGGAACTGGGTTTGGGGACCTGGGGCCCTGACCCCCAGCAATTACTATGAAACAAAAATGCAGAATGTGTTCATATGGCTCCTCATATTTCCATATATACATGGGATGGAGCAAATCTTAGAGGAGGCTTTAGACTGAAGCTGGTTCGAGTCCCTTCTCCCTCCACACAATTCTCTTGCCTCTTTCTTCTCTTCCTTATGCAGAAGGAGATGCTCTCACAAGTGGAGATTTCCTTTAAAGATGTAAATTCCCCTACAAAGGGGCCTTCCACTCTGTTTTCAGAGTTTTTGAGGTGCTGCCTGTGTACAAAAAATAATCAGCTCAAAATAATCCTTATGCCAAATAGCATGTTTGGGGATGACATATTCTGGTCTCCTGCAAAGCGCCATGGTAGGTATGGACAACACCAAGGCCAAAAACCAGGGGTGTCCAGAAATGTGCATGTGTGAGCTTTTTCTCTCTTTAGCAGTTGGGTACAATGCAGTGGCCCCCAACCTTTTCTCTCCTCTTCAGTATTCTTGTGAGATAAAACAGACAACACTCATAACAGTGATTCAGTTAAAGCAGCGATTCTCAATGGATAGTCTGGAAAAGAGGGTTCTAGGGGCAAGTCGTTTATACTCGGTGCTTGGTGGGAGGTACAGTTTTCTGGGAGGGGTACGTATAGTTTGGAAATGGGTCCTACGATTTTAATGTTTATACTTATGGGTGGGGGTGAGGGGGCATCTCGTCTCCAAGCCAAGCTGGGGTCTGCTCACCTGGCACAGCAAAGCCAAACACAGACACCGGGAATTGTAGCAGCAGGAAGAGGCTTCCTTGCAGGGGAAGCACGCATAAAAATCGGGAAAATACTGACCCTGGCCAGATGGTAGAGAAGGAAAGAGCATTTCCAGGAGGAGACTCAAGGGTGCTGGGAAGCTAGCAGAGCCAGAAGGAGCCGGCTGCTCAGTCAACACCACGGGGAGAAGGCCCCGCAGGCATCAAGGACCTTCTGGAGGGTACAGTCTAGATTGAGGTCACTTTATGCATTCCGCAGATTCACTTCCGTTACCTGCAGACATAAACCTTTGCAGTAATTCTTTTCATTCCATTCATTCTATCTCTTTTTCTCCCTTCTAATGTCAACTCCAAGATTCAGGAACCACATTTATTTTGTTTTTCACAATATCTCCAGTAAGGAAGACCATGCTTTCAACACAGTAGAAGTTTAATATCAGGCAGAATCTATTACTTCAGATTGCATTTGTGATATTTTTCTTCCTGGTCTACTCCAAGTGCTACCAGTATCATACCCTTGAGAGTGTTACTCATTGCTGACGCATGAGAGCTCAGGGATCAGAGTGGAATCAATTCACTTCCTTTGTTTGGAGATGTACCTGGGTCCCACCACACATAAACCTATTCCTTGGGAAATTAGATCTACTGCCAAGAAGGGAGTTGTAAATAGCCTCTTGTTTCTGTTCGGAATCAAAAAGTTAGGGCCGTCAAGTGAATATCTGCTCCCTTTAGAAGATATTCTATTTTTGTTTCAAAGTCCACATCCTACTGAAGTTGAAAGCAAGTATTAGACTTTTTTAGAGGGTTAGAAATATATTAATATATTCATAGTAAGATTCTGCAGAATAAGAGGACAAAGAGAGAGAGAGAGAGCTTTAGAGTTTTAGTAAAATGAACAAAACTCTTAGTAGATGAAGACAGGATCCCCCTGAGGCAGGATCAGACGGCTGTGTGAACATTAAGGGTGTTCAGAAGGGGAGTACCGAGGAGGGGAAGCCGCCCTCCTCCTACGCCTTTGTTATCCTAGGACATGAGTTAGGGGATTTTTCTGTGAGGTGGTCTGGCAGGAAAGGAGAAATAGCAATCCCAAAAATCCTACGAGCCAGCAATGCCGGTACCTGAGTCTCGAAGGGGAGCTAGAAAAACATCGTATTTGGAAATGTCTCCAAACGCAGGTGGCTGTTTCCTCTCACACTTTGAAGAGTGAAGTCCTCATTCTATGGCTGCTGATGCCTTAGCAATTCGAAAAGGTGGTGCCATCGTCACGCTCAGTGAATCAGGAAAATGTGTGAGGGGAGAAACCGAATTATCAACTTTATCAAGGATGTCTCAGAGTCCCTTTAGGATGAGAGATTCACAGCAACCCAGTCCTTAGTCCCCAGCCCAGAGACTGCGGAATTCTTTGTATCTCATTTTTCAAACCAGACACGAGCTGTGTGGCAGGTTAATATGCCATCAAATCTCTGACGTGATTCCCGTCTACAGGTGGTGTCTATTTTATCCCCTTTGTCCTGGGCTGGCCCATGACTGCTTTGACCAGTGGGGTCAGTGGAAATGACGCTATGTCAATTCTGGAACTCACTTTAGAAAAGATTAGCAGTTTCGGCCTGGTCCTCTGGGGAAGCTCAGAGCCATGAATTAAGAAATCTAATTGCTCTGCGGGAGAGACGGCAGGCCTGACACTTCAAGGGTGGGAAGACAGTCTAGCCTGTCCTTACACCCACCCCGAAAAGGTGCCAGGCACGTGAGTAGTGGGCCAGAATAACGACATGGTGAACTAGACCAGAAGGTTGCCGAACCATCCAGCAGCAGAATAATCTGAGCTGGTCACCCCATGTGCCCCACTGAGCCCTGCCTGAATTCTGATCCACACAGTTGTGACATTAATAAAATAGTTATTTTATGCTACCATGTTTAGGGTTAGTTGGTTACACAGCCATCGTTTAAATAAAACCATCTGGTTGGAAGGCTCAGGATAGGTGATGGAAACAGTCATCAAAGTGTTTATGAAACTCACCTTTGACCACCCCTCTGCCCGTATCATCTCTCTGAGAGATTCCTCGTAAGGCTGGATGTGTCAGATTTAGAGGTCAAAGGTTTCAGCCACTCATCCCTGGAGGAGTCATGGCCTTCCAGCCTGTAAACATCATGTGGCGTACCTTGTATAAATTGGCTAAAAATTTAAAATACGGTGCAGATTAATTAAACAAAATGCCAAAGCAGAGTGATAAATTGCATGAGAAGGAATCAGCTTCTGGAACGGCAGTGAGAACCTTGGTGTATGTGCCCTCGCTCTGGAACAAAAGCCCAGTTGTGCTCTACCTCAGGACAGTTTGGACAGCAATGGGCCACACGTGAGATGGGGTCCTATAAGATCATAAGACTATATTTTTATTGTGCCTTTTCTTCATTTACATACTTTTAGGCAAACACATACTTACCATTGTGTCACAGCTGCCTTTAGTGATATGCCACACAGGTTCTTAGCCCAGGAACAACAAACAGGAGACACCAGGCAGTCCAGGTGCGCGACAGGCTGCACCGTCTGTGTGGATGTCCCACCCTCCGTGGCACTCGCCAGTGACAAAATCGCCCAAGTGCACACCTGTCAGAACACAGCCCTGCTGGTGAGCTGTATGCGGCCACACAGACAGAGACTCAAGTCCTGCAGCATCCTGAGAATCATCTCTCCTGGAGAACGTACTGAGCTTTGTTATGGGGAGGGCTTTGTGCAGGTTTATCTGGGAGCAGTGCACACACCCGTCCCCCACGTGTCAAGGGCTTGGCAGACATGCCAGCAGCACTACAGGCGAGAGAGAGAGAGAGAGAGAGAGAGCCAGCTACTTTCAGATCTTCTTTAAAGATCTTCACCGTCTTCAGAACATAGTCAATATTTTGTCCAAATTTGCAGCTTCCTGGGAAATGTTTATTCTAAGAGCATTGTGGCTATGTGATTTGACTCAGAGTTCAGCTCACTGGAAAGGGGCAAGAGGAGGACCCTCACCCCGGGGCATTATCAAAACAACAGCAATCCTAGCAACATCTCAGCTGCCTCAGAGAAAGACTGAGGTGCTGGTTGAGGCAAGCAAGAGGCTGGCTGGGAATTTAAAAAAGAAATCCAGGAGAACTAGACACCCAAAGAGAACTTTGAAAAGCTTCCACATCTTTCTGTGGGTCTAAAAAGCAATAGGAAAGCCCAACCCTGGGAAAGGAGAAGGTACCAGTCGCTCACCTCTGGCTAACTCTGAGGCCATCTACAAGCAGGAGGTGAGCGCTGAGGCCGGCAGTGAACTGCCTGGAGTCTGAAGGCTCACCTTCTCACACAGATCCCTTCTGCAAAAAATACTGACAGAAAGGCGAGGCATTAAGAAAATATGGCCTATCACTGACCACACACTGTCCCCTAGGAAGCCACCAATGAGAACAAGAACTTAAAAAGTAAAGACCTCAAGTCACAAGCCCTGCCCTGCTGAGAATACAGAATCTGCAGGATTCGTCCAGGGAAGTCACCAAGCAAATAAGCAGCAATCAGAAAAACGACACCAACAAGAAATTGGCCAGAATAAACCCTGGGGAACAAAGGAATCTGATGTCAACATTGCAACAATACATCTAAAATGTCAAGTTTTCAAAAACAAGAAAAATTATGAGAAATAGGGAAAAACATGGCACAGACACAGGAATAAAGGGAGCTAATGTAAATGTCCCCGAAAATGTCCAGATGGTGGTTTTAGCAGACAAAGACTTCAAATCAGCAATTATAAGTGTGTGAAGAACCAGGGGAAAGTAGGGCAATGATCGCTCCCCAAAGAGGGACCAAAGAAAGACAAAATCATTACTCTCTTAAATCTGGAATTAAAAAGTGCAGTAACCACAAGGAAGTATTTATTAGAAGAACTCAACAATAGATTCAAGCTGGCAACAGCACAAGTGGCAAAAGAAAAGGTCGATAAATTTCATAAAATTGAAACCCTTTGTTTAGGGCGGAGCCTGTGGCTCAGAGGAGTAGGGTGCTGGCCCCATATGCCGGAGGTGGTAGGTTCAAACCCAGCCCCGGCCAAAAACTGCAGAACAAACAAATGAACAACAACAACAACAACAAAAAAAAAACCTTTGTTTATAAAAAGAAACCATCAAGAAAGGGAAAAAATTGCAAGGTAATAAGAGCACCTAAAAAAAAAAAATGAGGAAATAACCTCAAAATATTTGTAAATCATATATCTAGTAAAGCTCTTTTATCTAGAATACGTAAATAATTCTTAAAAATCAACAATGAAAAGACAAACCAGTTTTAAAATGGATAGAGGATTTTAGGTAGTTCCCCAAAGTGTCTGTGAAGGGCATAAAAAGGTCACATCTCAGTCTTCACAGAAATGCAGATGACACCTCCAGTGAGATGCCACCAGGCTCAGTAAAAGTGAAAAAGGTATCAGGCGTTACGAGGACGTGGCAAAATCCATCCTAGTGGAGACACAGAACGATACGATGGCCTTCGAAAATAGTGAAGTTTCCCAAAGATATTAAACATAGAGTAACCGTATGACCCGTGAATTCTACCCCAAGATACATACAATGTGTGTGCACGTGAAACTTGCACACGGATGTTCACAAGCAGGACTGCTGCTCGCGGCCAAAAGGTGGAGACCGATGTCTGTCAGCCAGTGAGTGAGAAAACGAGCTGTGGTCTCTCCACGTGGAATGTCGTGGTCTCTCCACGTGGAACGTCATTCAGAGATATAAACAAGAAGGAAGGACTGATACACGCTATGTATGGAAAAACCTTGAACATGCTACGCTAAGCCATGGAAACCAGTCACCAGGACCCACAGACGGTCTGATTCCATTTCAGTGAAAAGCCACAGCAAGGGAAGGCAGAGGAGCCCCTGCAAGGAGCGTCAGGAGACAGGTCTGACTCCTGCTCACATGCGGCTTCTTGTTGCTCAGCTGAGATGTTCTACGCTTAGATTGCGGCAACGATCACAAACCTCTGTGCGTTCTCTGAACACGCTGACTACTGAGGACACGCACTTCATGTAAGTTTTATGAGATGAGAAATGTAGCCAATAATGCCACAGGAAACGGTTTGAGAAAGAGTAACCAAATCCTTGATTAACACCATTGGAATTATTTAACTGCACGGTAATTTATATCTGGCTTTTTCCTTGATAGAAATAATTTTAAACCACGGACGTCTACAAAGAACAGTTGCACATTCGGTAGTCCATCAAGTTTGGCATATTTTTTTCTTTCTTTCTTTTCTTTTGAGACAGAGTCTAACCCTCGGTAGAGGGTGGTGGCATCACAGTTCACAGCAACCTCAAACTCTTGGGGTATTCTCTTGCCTCAGCCTCCCAAGCAGCTGGGACTACAGGCGCCCGCCATAGTGCCCGGCTATTTTTTTGTTTCAGTTGTCATTGTTGCTTAGAAGGCCCAGGCCAGGTTCCAACCCACCAGCTCTGGTGTACGTGACCAACGCCCTAACCACTGAGCGACCAGCACCGAGCCAGCATATTTTTTTCTATAACTGCAATTAACAACAACAAAAACATCCCTTAAATACTTTTCCAAAAAGTACTTGTTTCCCCTCACTTTGGCTTTGGTCCTACCTCACCCCCATCCCCCCAGCCACGTTCCACCTTTTTCTTCTTCAACGTGACTAGCTCCATTTCTGACACCACCACACCAAACTCAGGCACAAGCTGTAGTGATTCCTCCTTTTCACGCCCAGGTTTCATTACCTGCTTCTCAGACCTGTCAGCTTCAGCAGGATCCCTTTGGCAGGGGACACACAAATAAAGATCGTGAAGAGTTTACCCTGGATGGGATCATGTGTTCTAAATATATATACCGATATATGCGTATATTTGTATTTTAATTCTCTCTTGGAGTTTTCATTTAATTGTGCCTCTATTTCTATAGCCTTATTTATAAACGAAAGAAGAGAGTCATAATCATAAGACATGGTGACGGGGCGTTTGAGGAGTCTTCACGCTGCCCCTTCCCTTAAGGGAAGTGGGAACTTTGACTTCCTTTCCTAAAAGGGTCAGCAATGGCCCAGATCGTGTTAGGATTTTTTTTTTCTCTTTTTTTTTTGCAGTTTTTGGCTGGGGCCAGGTTTGAACCTGCCACCTCCGGTATATGGGGCCAGTGCCCTACTCCTTTGAGCCACAGGCACCACCCCTGGATAAGGATTTTTACTGAACTGAGGATATCTTCTTTCTAATGGCATCAGGATGAATAAGTCGCTAGATTTACAAAAATTAAAGAAATCCGAGAGGGGCATCGAGAAGAGCCGTGTGAGCGGGAGCTGGAATTGATTTTCCAGGAACGGAGCATGTTCCTATTTGGGTCATGGACGGATGCAACTCTTCAGTTTTATATTGGATTATTTCAGAAACAGCAGGCCCAGGATCTGATTTAATTTGGAGGATAATAAAATCATATTTCTCTGCCGGTTCTCCAGGTGGTAGA
>CAUYQV010181975.1:0-13862 GCA_963574575.1 Galagoides demidoff
AGGGGAGTGGAGGTGAAGGGAGTAGAGTGGAGGGGAGTGGAGTGGAGGGGAAGAGAGTAGAGTGGAGGGGAGTAGAGTAGAAGGGAGTGGAGTGGAAGGGAATAGAGTAGAGGGGAATGGAGTGGATGGGAGGGGACGGGAGTAGAGTGGAAGGGAGTGGAGGGGAGTGGAGGGGAATAGAGTGGAGGGGAAGGGAGTGGATGGGAGGGGAGGGGAGTAGAGTGGAGGGGAGTGGAGTGGAGGGAAGGGGAGTGGAGGGAAGGGAAGTGGAGGGAGGTGGAGTGGAGTGGAGAGGAAGGGAGTAGAGTAGAGGGGAGTGGAGTGGAGGGAAGGGGAGTGGAGGGAGGTGGAGTGGCGCATATGTGCATAGTTACTTCTCATCTTGTTCCCACAACAGACCTTACTAATCTGTACAGTGAACTTTCTAGCCCAGAAGCAGCCTTAGAATATTTCTTAACACAGAGCTCCAAGAAACAGTGATCAATCTGTCAATGCTGGCACATACTATTTACCCTGTTTATGGGACTAGATGATTTCAAAGTTTCTCTTAGCACTGTAATTCCAATAGGTAATAGAGACCCTTAAGGAAACTGCTTTAAGGAATGCAGAGGTGGAACCTGGGTATGGTTTATAATATACAAATCATTTTTGGGTTGCTTTACAAGTACTTAAAACATCAGCTAGATTCATAAAATATAGTGGTTTTTACCAGACTTAAAATATCAGCTGGCTTTGTAAAACACAGTCATTCTCATCAGACTGAGGGAAGGAATAGCAACAAGAAGGATGGGGCCAGGGGTTGAAGACCTGCATATTGGAGTCATCTAGGGAGATTCTAAAAATATACAAGCCCAGGCCCCACTTTGTCTATTATCTTCCCCTAAGTCTGTGATGTAGGCAGGCAAGTATGTTTGCTCAAAAATCTGTTTGGTAAATTCTGATATATGCTCTTGTCCAGAAATTCTTTCTGGAGTCTAGTTTATATAATTCATTTCTTTGGGTAGTCTGTTATTTGAAGAAAATGCAATAGTACATGTCATCTCATTCCTTTTTCGAATAAAATTTACACATTCCAAATGAGTAGAGTGCAAATAAAAATTATTTGACTATTGATTGAATTTGCAGCTTTGTTTCTGGAACCAAGACACTGCATTACTCAGACAACCACATAATGGCAGCCACTTGACACTTTCAGTTTCTCAGGCCAACAGCCCTGGAGTCATTCTTAGCTCTTCTGTTTCCCTCACAGACCTCATCCAGGGTGTCCAGCCAATTCTGTCAGCTCTCCCTCACCTCTGGCTTCTTCTCACCACCGCCTCTGCTAAAGCCTAAACCAATTATCCCAGTCCCCTCCACCGGTTTCCTGCTTCAATCCTTGACCCCCACTGTCATTCTCTGAACTTCAGAGTGACCCCAACAAAACAAAAGTCAGATCATGCCATTCCTCTGTTCAGAAACCCCCAAGGACCCTCTCAATTTAGCCCTACTTAAAGCCAAAGTAATCAAAATGACCTGCAAGATCCCACACCTCTTACCCACCAAGTCCTCCACCCACCAGCCACTCAATTCTGACCTCTCTGGTCTTCAACCCACGGTACAGACACTGTGTCCTTTGCCTGGAATTGGAAGCCCTCATCTCCCCACATGCCTCTCTCTCCTCACCTCCTTCAAGTCTTGATCAAATGTCACCTTACCAGCACGTGCATCCCTACTCAGCACCCTCATCAGAATCAGTACTCCACTGCACGCCCTGCTTCCCTGATTGAATTTGCCCTGTGGCAGACCCCAGCGTGCAATACAACATATAATTCATTTTATTTACTGTTGATCTTTCCCTATAAAATGTCGGCTCCACAATGCTAGGCTTTTTTTTTTTTTTTTGAGACAGAGTCTCACTATGTTGTCCTTGGTAGAGTGCCATGCTGTCATAGCTCACAGCAACCTCAAATTCTTGGTCTTAAGCAATTCTTTTGCCTCAGCCTCCAAAGTAGCTGGGACTATAAGCCATCTGCCACAATACCTGGATTTTTTTTTGTTATTGGTGTTCAGAAGACCCTGGCAGGGTTTGAACCCACCAGCCCCAGTGCATGTGGCCAGCGTTGTAACCACTGAGCTATGGGTGCTGAGCCAATGCCAGGCATTTTGGTCTGTTCTGTTCACTGCAGAATCCCAAGCATCTAGAACAACCCCTAGAATATCATAGCAGATGCTCCATAGGTATGAAGAAATAAATGAGTGGGTTAGCCAACAGACACATGATTCCAGGATCAGAGGCAGCAACCATTAGTGAGCAGCAAATAGCCGAGCCAAGGTTTTCCAGGAATTTACTTCCATAACTCAGTTTCCCCTTCCATAAAATGGACTAATCTTTTTCCATTTTCCATTTTAACAGGTAACAAAGTTGCAATTAGAATGAATGTAAACGTTTTCTAATACGTTGGAAGAAATGCCCTGTCTCATCTGTTATTTAGGAAGCAGTAACCCAATTTGCCATTTGTATCATTCGCTACGTCTACACCATTTCAATCAGTAATTACATAAAACCAGGGTGACCAGCTTTTAACATTTGTAAAGCTGGACAGCATGGCGGGGGCGGGGCGGGGGACGGGGCAAGGCAGGGCCTGACAACAATGCAAACTTTGATAAGCAGTTCTCGATAATCACTTTTCAATAATTACTTGTTATTATTAGAGTTTAACATTATAAAATTAACAAAAATAATATAAAACTCGTATCTGGCGAAATAGCCACATGGCAGCCAAAAACCGTATATTCCCTTCCTGGTCTCCCACCCGTTGGTGCATTCTTTCCAAAAATCGCGATGTTTTTTAAAACGCCGCGGGACGCGGGACCAATTGTTAAAAAGCGGGACTGTCCCGCCAAACGCAGGACGTCTGGTCACCCTACATAAAACACTCATAGAAAGATAAGGACTGAAAATAAATTTCAAGTAAGTTCATTCTGTTACTTATTCATTTCTTTCTTTTTTTTTTTTTTTTTTTTGTAGCGATGGAGTCTCACCCTATCACCCTCAGTAGAGTACTGTGGCGTCACACAGCTCACAGCAACCTCCAACTCCTGGGCTTAGGCTATTCTCTTGCCTCAGCCTCCAGAGTAGCCGGGAGGCGCCCGCCACAATGCCCGCTGTTTTTTTTTTTGTTGCAGTTTGGCCAGGGCCGGGCCTGAACCCGCCACCCTCGGTATATGAGGCCGGCGTCCTGCCCGCTGATCCACAGGCGCTGCCCCTACTTATTCATTTCTTTGTCACAGAAAAGAAAAACTTCAAAATATAAACTTAAAACAGACATACAGATTATATGTTTAACGTACCCTCCATTGTCTTCAGGTCCAAACTTCATACTTAATAAATAAAAACTGTTGGATTTCCAAAATCGTTTCTGGGGAATTTCTGGATATAAAAGGCTTTTAGAACAAATGAAATGACACACACAAAAAAAATTTGAATTAACTAATAACAGCTAAAATTTATAAGCATTTTTTTATATGCAAAGCATTATGTTACTGCTTTCATACAGAACCTTTTCTTACCCTCACCTAAACTCTGAGAAAGTACATGTAAAAAAAAAAAAATTGAGGTTTGAAATGTAAATCATCTTGCCTACTATCCCACAGCCTTGTAGGTGGCAGAGCTGTGATTCAAATCTCAGTCCATCCAAACCCACAGCAGCATTTTTAACACTTGCTTTTTTTTTCTAACACGGTGGTTTGTGGAGATGGTGGGATTAAATATTTCAAGTCAATATAGTTCCAGAAGAGCTGGGTCATAAGTTTAGAGTGTTTCACATTATCCTGAATTTCTAAGTGCTGACTGTATAAACAAACGTTGTTATCATAACGAGTCAGAAGGAGAAAAACTGCTGATGGGACGACAGGGTGCCCTTCCCTGTAGGAACCCACAAAGTATGTTCACGATGTATGCTGACAAGAAAGGCTTTCACAGCAAAAAGTACAATGGGGATTTGGTGTTTGCGCCGTTAATGGGATCGAGGAGAGGTACAAATGGGACTCAGCTCTGAATGATTTTCTGTCTGGACCCTAACTAACTTACAAGTGAAGGCGTTTTTGTCAAATTAAAACATCAAGACGTCTTTAGTGTGCCTGTCACTTTAAATTAAGTATGTATTCCTCCCTGACTTCAGAGAGGACTGGAAGTGACAGACTTGCTACAGAAAGGGGGAAGACAGTTGAGGCACGTGTGTAGTGTGGTGAGGTATGTGTGCTGGAGGGTATGTGGACACTGGGCAGGTGGGATTAGGATGGGGATCCTAGGTTTCCTATTTCCCAGTAAAGTCTCGAGAGTTGGGTGCAGCGGCTCACCCTATAATCCTAGCACTCTAGGAGGCTGAGATGGGTGAATTTCTTAAGCTCAGGAGTTTGAGACCAGCCTGAGCAAAAGTGACAACTTGTCTCTAAAAGACTAGCCAGGAGCCTGTAGTCCCAGCTACTTAGAAGGCTGAGGCAAGAGGATCACTTGAGCCCAGGAGTTTGAGGTTGCTGTGAGCTAGGATGCCACAGCACTCTACTGAGGGTGACAAAGTAAGGCTGTGTCTCAAAACAAACAAACAAACAAACAAAAAGAGCTTTTGTGGACTTTACAAATATTCTCTACCAAAACACACATCACATAAAGCAATCATCGTCATTTCCTTCATTAATTCTAAAGCCTCTGTTTTCTTGCTTTTTAGAGATTATTTATGTGACTATTTTCCTTTTTTCCCCTTTTGAAAAGAATTTAAAGTGTTCAGAAAGTTACATTTAAATTGATTTAAATTGGTAATAGGAACTCAATAAAGAGAAAAAGGAAAAGAAAGAAAAGAGGATAGACGCTATTCTGACACAAACGTTTATGTGTTTTTTAGCCATTACAACATTAGCTCAAAAATATCTCACATGTGGCTCGGCGCCTATGGCTCAAGTGGCTAAGGCACCAGCCACATACACCTGAGCTGGCAGGTTCGAATCCAGCCCAGAACCTGCCAAACAACAATGACTGCTGCAACTAAAAAATAGCCAGGCATTGTGGCAGGAGCCTATAGTCCCAGCTACTTGGGAGGCTGAGGCAAGAGAATTGCTTGAGCCAGGAGATGGAGGTTGCTGTGAGCTGTGATGCCACAGCATTGTACCCAGGGGGACAGCTTGAGGCTCTGTCTCAAACAAAAAAAAAGAAGAAGAAGAAGTATCTCAAATGTTACATTGATGTCCTCAATATTACAAAAAGAGGGAAAAATAAGTGACAGGCAACAGTGAAGAGCACCAGAGTACCAGTGCACACACCTATGTGTGACTATTTTCTAGACACTATGAAACTACCTGTTGCTATCTGATATGGTAAAGAACTTTCTCTGTATTTAATAGTTTTTTTTTTCCTATTTGGAATCCTTAAATCATATGTTCAGATATCAGTTAAGTCTCTCAAGTCAAAACATAGAAAATAGAAACAGTATGAATCAGTATAATTTGGTGACTGAAATATGAGGACTCTTGGTGAATCTCAGAGATCAATGGAAACCCAAGGAAGTAATGAATGGAGATGAGAAATTGTTTCGGTGCCCCTGGACAACAGCCCACATGCCAACTTTGGATTATGAGCTGGGCGATATGACTCCCACCACAGAGAGTACTGTCTACCCTGACTGCAATATGTTCCCAAAGGCTGTTACTTTGAATTAAAACTTTCACTTCTTCTAATGTGTAAACGACTATGCTAAACATTAGCTGAGAAAAACAAGCACACAGAAAGACCTCATATTTCATAAACACTTGACATTAGAAAAATAATCTTGGCATTAACTAGGATGAAAACATATGACATGTTTATAATAAAGAAAACACTGTCTCCATTAGGGGAAAGGCAAGTGATCTAACACTATAGAAAAAAATGGTCAGCATGGAAAATACACTATAGTTATAGGAACTGCCTTTGTAACTAAAGCCGAAAGTATGCAGTAGAGATGTCTTCAATCCTTGTCCTTTCTGAGTCCGACATGAGAGCCTTTGTGAGTCAGGTGACAGCACTTACATAGAAAAAACCCCTGATAGAGAGTCCAGAGTTCTTCCCACTAATTGGAGGTTTATACATACAACCAAAGACACCATGGGAATTAAGAGCATAGCCTGTGATGCCAGACTGCCCAGGTTCAAATCCCAGGTCTACCACTCACTAGCAGTGCTATCCTCAGAGAAATTATTAGTTATTCATATTTGAACTGAATCTCAGTTTTCTCTTCTAGAAAATGGAAATTAAAAATGACGCCTTCTTGGCCAGGTGTCATGGCTCAGGCCTATAATCCTAGCACTCTTGTAGGCTGAGGCAGGTGAATTGCTTGAGCTAAGGAGTTTGAGACCAACCTGAGCAAAAGCAAGACCCTGTCTCGAGGGCAGCGCCTATGGCTCAAAAGAGTAGGGTGCTG
The DNA here is from genome assembly GCA_963574575.1 of Galagoides demidoff. Lineage (NCBI taxonomy): Eukaryota > Metazoa > Chordata > Mammalia > Primates > Galagidae > Galagoides > Galagoides demidoff. The sequence goes on from CAUYQV010181975.1 coordinate 6,432, forward strand.
GCCCCATATGCTGGACACGGCAGGTTCAGACCCAGCCCCGGCCAAAAACTGCAAAAAAAAAAAAAAAAGACCCTGTCTTGAAAAATAGAAAAATCGGTCGATGTTGTGGTGGGTGCCTGTAGTCTCAGCTACTCAGGAAGCTGAGGCAAGAGGGTTGCTTTGGCTGAAGAGTTTGAGGTTGCCGTGAGCTATGATGATGCCAGGGCACTTTACTCAGGGCAATAGAGTAAGACTCTGTCTCGGCCAGGTGGAGTGACTCCCGCCTGTGATCCCAGCACTTAGGAGGCAGAGGCAGGTGGATTGCCTGAACTCATAGGTTTGAGACCAGCCTGAGCCGGAGCAAGACCCCGTCTCTAAAAATAGCTGGGCATTGTGGTGGATGACTGTAGTCCCAGCTACTTGGAAGGCTAAGGCAAGAGAATTGCTTAAACCCAAGAGTTTGAGGTTGCTGTGAGCTATGATACCACAACAGTCTACTGAGGGTGACAAAGTAAGACTGTGTCTCAAAAAAAAATAACAAATGAAAAGACTCTGTCTCAAAAAAAAAAAAAAAAGAGACCTTCATGAAGCTCTCATAAGGATCAGAAAAGTTAATATCTATAAAACACTTCAAATGATACCTTGCCTAAGGTAAACCCCACAGAGTACTAGGTGTGTTTTCTTGTTATTGGCAGATACAGAAACAATATAGAGCTGGAGAACTCACTATTGCATGTGAATCACTCTTACAACATGACATGACAAGCCAAGGTGATAAAACAGATAAGATAGATGATTAGTAAATATATGTTGAATAAATGTATTAGTGAGAGCCCCACTTGTAGACCAGGAAGATCTATAACACATCTGTATGTGTACATGAACACAAAAGAAGGGAACACAAACCAGATTTGGTTCTATTATCAGCTATGCACCAGGGAATAAACCAGATAGCTTAAAGGGATAGTGCTAGATTCCTTGCCAACAATGACAACAGAATAAAGTAATACAGTTGTTTCTTGGTATCTGCAGGGGACTCCAGGAGATACTAAATGCTAAAGTCCCTGACATAAAATGGTATAATATTTGCATACAATTTATACATATCATCCCATCTACTTTAAATCCTCTAGAGATTACTTATAATGTCTGATATGATGTAAATGCTACGTAAACAGTTGTTATGCTGTATTTTTATTTATATTATTTACTTTTGCTGTATTGTTATATTTTATTGTTATTTATTTATTTTTTTCTATGTTACTTTCCCCTATTTGGGGGGTAAGACATATTTTTGGAGTATTTTTTATTTTTTCAAATTAATATGAGGGTACAAGTTTTAGGTTACGTTGTCTTCACTTCCAGAGTAAAGTTCTATTTGTGGAAGGGCCCCTCATCCAGAGGGCGTGTTAAATATCCTCACAATGTGCACATTAGGTGAGATCCCGCCTCATGTCCTCCCTTCTCCTGCCAAACATCCTCCGGCATCACCCCTATTGTTTTTTTTAATGAATATCTTTGACCGCCAGTTGGTTGAGTCCAGGGATTTGGAAACCATTGGTATGCAGGACAAACTGTACAAATTAATGACACTAGTCACTCATTGTTAAAAAGATTTGTGTTTTGATTTAGATGATTTTTTTTCTTCTGCTACAGTGACTGCAGTGGGTTACATTTACAAACACTTAGCAGCAATGCAAAATAACATTGTAATTCACTGGATAATTTTGGTACAATAACAAATAAGGAAATGTGACTAATATACCCCATCTTATCTTTTTCCTGTAGTAATAAACCAGCTATTTTGAGTTGGTTGAATGACGTCTTCCCTTCCCATACCCTCCCTTTCCTAAAACACTTCAGGAGGTTGCATTTGTCCAAAGAAATCTATTCTGGCTGCTTCATTCTCAACATGCTTCCACAATTTCCAAACAACAAGAATGCCTTCTTGTACTCTGAGTTCTTACTAAAAAGGTCTTACCACGTATTGGTTAACATTTTCAAGTTCCCAGTCAATCATGACCATGAGCCTGGTCAGGTCAAGTGGAGATTATGTAAATGGTGTAACCATTGAGGGATAGTCAAAAATGTCCATTTTACTACAAGTCTTGGTCCACTGGCCAGTGGTGCAGGGAGAAGGCTGCACTCTTTAGCTCAACAACATAAGCTCTTATGAGTTAAGTGAGATGATAAGGGGTTGGATGGTCAAGAAGTTGGCAATACCTAAGCTTGCAAGGATTCAAATGTAATATATGAAGAAGATGCAAACATTGTAATTGTTGACACTGACGTGGTATCCAGACAGTCTACACGGCAGGGTGGAGGATTTCAATCAAATGAGTCAGGGAGCAGACCCAGCTTGGAATAGCAGGACAGCTCCAGGCAGGACTTTAGTGTGGTGCAGCTTCTAGAAGTCTCCTGCTGACTTTTCCCATAGAATACTGGAGGCGGTCTGCTCAGTGTCCCTACTCCTGGCTAGCCTTTTGGGTTCAGAGGATCTCCCATCTATTCTGAGGTTGTCTTCTCACTATCAACCTTCTGGTAGGTGCACTCTCTTAAAAAACAGGGTGTTTGCAAAAAAAATGTAAACATTTTAAGGTATAGGGCCTTAAAGACTCACCCTGTGTCACAGACTTGCCCACTGTTGCACCTATTACACCAAAGCAATGCTCCAAGGAAGGCACTAATTACAGATGTAATTAATTTTAATGTCATACTTTGGGTTTTTTTTTTCTTTTTTGAGACAGAATCTCATTATGTCGCCCTTGGTAGAGTGCCATGGCATCACAGCTCACAGCAACCTCAAACTCTTGGGCTTAAGCAATTCTCTTGTCTCAGTTTCCCAAGTAGCTGGGACTATAGGCACCTGCCACAATGCCTGGCTATTTTTTTGTTGTAGTTGTCGTTGTTGTTTGGCAGGCCTGGGCTTAAGTTTCGAACCAGTGGCTGGCGCCCTAGCCACTGAGCTACAGGCACTGAGCTGACATTAGGATTTTTTAATCAAGAGTACAAATAATGACATGTGAAATTTTTAAATATTGGATGTCACTATTTCAAAAATCAAATGGATGCAGGTCAGACAAGATCAGAATGGAAAAGGTGGGGTCTAATCTGGCATACAACAGGGGTTCACCATCCTGGCTCCACATTATAATTGACTAGAGAATATTTAAGAAATTCATACTGTGGCTGGGTGTGGTGGCTCATACCTATAATTCTAACTCTCTGGGAGGCTGAAGCGGGTGGACTGCTTGAGCTCACAGGTTCAAGACCAGCCTGAGCAAAAGCAAGACCTCATCTCTAAAAACTAGCTGGGCATTGTGGCAGGCACCTATAGTCCCAGCTACTCAGGAGGCTGAGGCAAGAGAATTGCTTGAGTCCAAGAGTTTGAGGAACTGTGAACTATGATGCCATGGCACTCTACCCAAGATGACAAAGTGAGACTCTATCTTGAAAAAAAAAAAAAAAAAGAAATTCACACAGTAAGTAAGTTAAATCACAATCCCTGAGGGAACCCTCATACACTATTGGTGGGAATGCAAATTAGAGCAGCCATTATGGAAAACAGTATGGAAGTTACTCAAAGAACTAAAAACAGAACTACTAGATAGCCCAACAATTCCACTGCTTGGTGTGTATCCAAAGGAAGGGAATTCAATATATCTGAAATATATCTTCAGTCCCATGTTTATTACAGCACTATTCACAATAGCCAACATTTAGTACCAACCTAAGTGTCCAAGGATGGATCAATAGATAAAGAAATTGTGGTACATATACACAATGGAATATTATATAGCCACAGAAAGAATGAAATATTTCCACTTGCAACAACATGCATGGAACTGGATAACATTATATTAAATCAAATAAGCCAAGCATCAAAAGACAAATCTCACATGTTCTCACTCAGCTGTGGGAGTTAAATATTACAAATAATTAATTTCATGGGGATAGAGAATAGAATGATGGTTATCAGAGGCTAGGAAAGGTAGTGTGGGTGTAGATAAGGTGGGGATGGTGAATGGTTGCAAATAGAGAGAATGAATAAAATTTGATAGCACAACAAAGTGACTATAATCAATAATAAGTTATGGAATACTTTAACTAAAAGAGTGTAATTAGAATGTTCCTAGAACAAAGAAATATTAAATACCTGAGGTAACAAATACTCTATTAACTCTATTACCCTGATTTGATTAATTCACATTATATGCCTGCCTCAAACCATCTCATGTACACTATAAAGACATACTATATGTACTCAGACTAACTATTATGTACTCATAATAATTAATTTTTTTAAATTCTGGGAGATGAACTCTAAACAATAGTGTTATTAAAAGATCCCTAAGTGTTTGAATATGTAGTCAGGATGGAGAACCACTGGCATGAAGTATCCTGCTGGGTTTCTTTGACCACAGATTTTCAAATACAGCTGATAAACACAATTAGAAGCTCAGATTTCTAAGTATAGAGGGATTGAATCAGAGTTTGTAGAGGTGGGAGGATGAGGTGGATGGTGGTGACAATGTGGTGGCAAGGAGCAGAAATCTGTGTTTTTAAGAGCGCATTATGGGAAACCACATTACTTGACAATCCAGACTCTTAGCAGGAGCTCTAACATTTCATATTTTCGTTTGCTAAATGAATTATTAGATAGATCAGACCATTTAGTTCCAGACTGTTTTTTCCTCTTTATTGAAAATATTACCTTGACCTTGCTTGATGCAAAATAATTCAAGCTTGTTTTCCAGATGGCTTTTTCCTATCAAAATTTTTAAGATAATGAGCCTGCTTTGATAAAGATGTGCTTTTGTTGGGGTTTTGGAATTTCTTGCTGGTTATGCTCTGTGAATGCTCACGCCATGAGTCTCTATGAACCATGAAGAGTGCAAGATATTGGGGTTTTAAACTACTAAAGATGGAATTTTCAAGCCCTACCATTATTTATCACCCCAGCTTTCTAGTCTCTCCCGTGGACTAACTTTTCTAAAGGTTTCCCATTAGCAGGCATTCAAAACTACTCGCCTCTCCAAAAGACCTCCAAATGTTGGGGCACAATTTACAGGCACCACTTCTGGAGCAGCAGGCTCACTTCCTGATTTCCAAATACGTCTGTTTCCATTGACCAGCAATATTTTATTCATTGTGGTTTTGTAGACCTCTTGATCCGCCCTTCCTCTATAACAGAAAAAGTGGAAAAGAACCCTCTCTGCATTTTTTTTTTTCAGTCCTTGTGAGACAAAGGACATTTCCTGTTCATGAGAGAGGCTTCTTTTAGAGGCTTCTTTACTGGCAGAAAAGTCCACTTGCCCCTCACACGAACATTGTCTGCCTGAAGCTAGTGATTTTTTTTTTTTTTTTTTTTATTGTTGGGGATTCATCGAAGGCACAGAGAACTAGGCCACACTGATTGCATTTGTTAGGTAAAGTCCCTCTTATAATTGTGAAGCTAGTGAATTTTAAACTCCAGGATTTGGGTACTGACCCCTGCTGCCTCATTTTGTTCTGAGGCTTTCTCAGATTGCAATTACATCTAAGAGTCGACCTAACACTACTGAAAAGTAGACACTCTGCAAGACTCTCAAGTACTTTTTGATGGTACGTAGACATTCTAAGAGCTGCCTATCCCAGGGCTAGACAGAGAGTAGGTGTTTTATAAACACACTTCTCAGTAAATACCTTTGACTCCACCTCAATCTTACCAAGCAGCAACAATAGATTTTCATGTCAGCAGTTCTTAGGCCACAAAGGCAAAACAGGGTTGCCTCTTAACCTAGTACAATAGCAATTTTACCTACGCCAGTTACATTGACAACTTTTCTAGTTCTTAATGTCTAAATTTTTGATAGCAGCTTGGGCTTCAATTAGAAGTGACGGCTGCCCACATTGACCCAAAGCACCTGAAATAGTTCAACTTTCTTCCAATCAATCACTCAATATGACTGTAGTCAATTTCAGTTTTCTCATGTGAAAAAGATATACTAATAAGCAACACTTTTCAGAGAAAATGAGCATCAGAATGAATCAAGTCAAAGGGAAGAAAATACTGAATACTGACAACCTTCTAGAAACTTAGTTTGCATCCATAGAGAGCACATATGCCAAAATGAGGAACTGGTTGAAGGAAGCATCACATCTTTTTTGCTTTGTTTTTGTTTGGCAGGCCCTGGCTGGGTTCAAACCTGCCGCCCACGGTGCACGGGCCAGCACTCTAACCATCTAGCTGCAGGCATCCAGCCAGGAAGCATCACATCTTAAAAGCAAGTTCTTTTTACCATGAAGCCACCCCCAGGCTAAGCAAAAGAAGAAAAAAACACAAAAGAACTTAAAAATATTTAAAAATAGTCTTTTTTTTCTTTAAAAATATTAGTCTTTTGGTAAGACAAACACCATGAACCATGAAAGGTGAAATGAAAATACAATGCAGCACTTGATTAAGTTCTCAGAGAGTAGAGCACAGAGTAAATGTTATAATGCTTCAGATATTTGGGGGCAGGGGTAGAGCCTTTTGACAGACTAATGGGAATTTAGTGAGGCCTTTGAAGATAGGAAAGATTTCAAAATAAGACACTAGGCCAGGCATGGTGGCTCATGCCTGTCACCTGAGCACTCTGAGAGCCCAAGGTGGGTATATTGCCTGAGCTCAGAAGTTTGAGACCAGCCTGAGCAAGAGGCAGACCCTGTCTCTACTAAAAATAGAAAAACTAAAGCAAGACGATTGCTTGAGCCTAATAGCTTGAGGTTGTTATGAGCTATGATGCCATGGCACTTTACTTCAGGTGCCAGAGTAAGACTATGACTCAAAAATATAAAAAAAGGGCTCAGTGCCTGTGGCTCAGTTGGCTAAGGCGCCAGCCACATACACCTAAGGTGGTGGGTTCAAATCCAGCCCAGCCCGCCAAACAACAATGATGGCTGCAACCAAAAAATAACCAGGCATTGTTATTGGAGGTTACTTGGGAGGCTGAGGCAGGAGACTCGCTGGAGCCCAGGAGTTGGAGGTTGCCATGAGCTGTGATGCCACAGCACCCTACCCAGGGGGACAGCTTGAGGCTCTGTCTCAAAAAAAATGTAAAAAAATAAAAAATAAATAAATAAAAGAAAGAAAAGAAAAAGAAACTAATTATACCATGAAAAGTAACTAAGCGATTGTCCCTATCATCATAATCTCATGCTTACATGAGATAAAGAATAATAAAGAAGCTGTTTCTTAAGATGTTGCTGTTTTACATTATTTTACCTGTGTGCAGCACACACAGGCTGGGTCTTGAAGCTCTCAGATTGCATGAAATCTGAGCACAGGCACCATTTTTTTTTTTAAATTTTATTGAATGGTAACTATGTACATTAATGCACTTCTGGGGTACAGTGTGGGGTTTTCGCATGCAATCCGAAATACTTCCATCAAACTGATCAACACAGCCTTCATGTCATTTTCTCAGTTAT
>CAUYQV010181976.1:0-12450 GCA_963574575.1 Galagoides demidoff
TTTTTTTTTTTTTTTGGTTGCAGCCATCATTGTTGTTTGGTGAGCCCGGGCTGGGGATTTGAACCCACCACCTTAGGTGTACGTGGCTGGCGCCTTAGCCGATTGAGCCACAGGCGCCGAGCCTCTTTTCATTTTCTTAAGGTTACGTATATAGCCTGAGAAGTAGGAGGCATTTTTGTATGGAAGATTAAGGATTTGGCTGAATGCCTCATTTTTTACCTAGCTTACTGTGCTAGGTCCTAAGAAGAGCTATTTGGTTACATTTAATTTGCTTTCTGTTAGCCTTTGTTAAAACACATGTTTGCACATGCACACACCCCTGCTGAAAACATGACACCTGTGGAACAGGGGTTCTAGGAGAAATGAGATCCTTAAAAGATGAGCCAAGGACTCCATAGCAAATCTGCAACTAAAACAACTGCATTAATCTAAGAAAGACGCCTTTTCCTTTCTGACGTCCCCAAAGGAGAGGAGGTGTTCGGCATCCTGTCACCATCTTGCAGACCTTTGCCTTGGAAGGCACTTTCACGGTGTTGCTTGGTGCATCTGGAGAAAACTCGGAAAGAGGCTTATACATCAAAGTGCAGAAAAGCCAACTTAAGCTTTAGAATAAATACCCAAATCTCCTATCTTTTCATATCAGTTATTTGCTATAATCCTTGAAAAGTAACCTCTAATAATCAGAGGCGGGGCTGGGAAAATGGGTAGGAAGGGAAACTATTGGATTTTAATATCTGATTAAAAATAAACAAAATTCCAACATCCTTAAAATGCAGAGAGTGAGAGGAAAGAAAGTGTTCACAATCTATATAAGCTTCTTATAATAAAAACAAATCTCCCAGGGAGAACAATTTTCCACCATGATTTACTATAACCTAACTGATGGGTTCCAATTATCATCCCAGAGAAATAGAGACTGAATCCCTGTCATTATACCCCTCATGTGTGTAAGATAGAGATAAAAAACAATACTTAGCTCAGAATTTTTGTTCGTTTGCTTTTTGTTTTCTGTAAGGACTAAATTTGGCAAATATATATAGTGATTAGAATAGTAACTAGTATATCGTAACTGCTTTGGAAGAGTTTGCTATCATGATTATTATTTTTATTATAATGGTAACTAATATTTAATGACCGTTTAATACAGAATTTCTCAGCCTTGGCATTACTGACATTTTGGGATGAATAATTCTTTTGTCTTGTTTTTCTGGGTGGGAGGAGAAGCTGTCACGTGCTTGGAAGGATATTTAGCAGTACTTCTGACCTCTGCCCACTCGGTGAGAGTATCCCCCACTCCATCTAGTTTTGACACCCAAAGATATCTCTGTACATTGCGACATGTATCCTGTTGGGGCAAAGTCGCAACCAGTTGAAAATCACTGCCTTAATGTAGGTCAGGCACTTTTCCAAGTGGTCTGCAATTGTTATGCATCTGGTGGGCATTATTTTTCCTTTTTCATGGGTGCTATTTTAATCACCATTTTATAGATACAGTAACTGAGATAAGGAAAGGATTTTACCATCCTTTGTGAAAGTCATGCAGTTAGAAATGATAAAATCAGGATTCAGATTTACATAGCCTGAAGTTATCCACCATGTTATAATGTGTTATGAGCTCCTGGCAGAGCCAATGACAATCATTCAGTATTACTACTTCCAAGGTAGCTTTTCTGTTAAGTTTGGGATATTGAAAAGGCAGTAGTTGAGTTCTGGAAAACGGGGAATAATTTTTACCCCCTGCCTCTTGGTTGTAAGAGGCTGAGCTAAAATACTTTATTAGTAAAATAATGATATGTATATGTTAGAGTTTCCATTAGCAGTCAAAACAATGTCATTTTGTCACAATTAAACAAACATTTATGAGCACCTAAAAGTGAGAAACTGTGCTACAAAGATTTTTTTCTAATGGGAAAGACTGGCTTCTCTAGTAGAGACTTGGGAGAGTTTGTCCAGCACTTGTCTGAAAATCCCTCCCATTTCCCCCAGTCCTGCATATTAGTTTAATGTAATCCTGCCATTTGGGAATACCTGTCCCACGCTAGAGCAATCAGTCTGCCATCTGGGATTTAAATCAGGATATCAGAGGGCCTGTGGTCTCTTTCTTCTGGGAATGAAGATGCAAGACAGAATCTTTGAGAATTAGTGATGGTAAGTTTTCCACCATGTGGAGAAAGACCTTCTGCAGTTGATACACAGAGTCTTGGAAATTTTGAACCCCCTTCCTTTACTTGTTTACTGGGCTGGACAACACTCCTGAGCCCCAACTGTTGGATTGTTCAACCTATCCTAAGATACCCAGGGTCAGTGAAGGCCCTTTGTTCTGCTACCCAAAAATATCTTGTCTCTTGCAATTGAGAGAGTCTTATTAATATTGCATCTATTATCAACAAGCTTAGAAGACTCAAGAATTATTTGGTGGTACAAATTAGGCAGAGATTTGCATGAGTATTACAGACAGAGGAACTGTAGAGTCGTCATGGAGATTTGATCAGTCTTGCAGCTTATGGAGGTTGGATTTGTGAAGTAGTAGGAGGACTCTTGGGAGCTACTTTAGAAGTTTAGGGAGAAAGAAAGGGAGTCTTGTATTATAGGTAAGAACAATAGGACCCGAGATAAATTGGAGAAAGGTAAAAGATATTGAACAAGATTCTTAAAGTGTACCTAGTGTGATACAGAAATCAGGTAGTCAATGTTAATAGCTGTGTTCTTCTGGGAACTTGGGGTGATGTAGTAGGCATCAAACTCTAGACTGCTGTAAGTAACTTGGGAAATTTTATTTTTCTTTGGACAGGCAGAGAACCACACTGGAGATGAGTAATGTATTTATTTGTTTTATTTATTAAGAGCCTGCCGTATGTAGACACTTTCATAAGTGTTTGGATAAATCAGAGAAGGACCAAGAAGAAGATACAAATTCTGTCTACTTGACCTTACATTCTAACAGAAGAGACAGACAACACATATGGAGACTTGAAAGAATTAGGGGAAGGGGCCAGCAGACATTTGAAATTTTAAATCAAGTAGGTCCCTTTGAAAAGACAATATTTGTCTATCCCAAAGATGTACTTTTAACTAAGGGTTATGTAGATATCAGAAAGTCTCTATCTTCAGTTATGATTTCTTGCAATTTCATTCCTCTCAAATTCAGTATAAATGCCCCTTTTTATGACTAAAAGGGAGCAGAACTGTGATGGGTAGACATGAGACATGTCAGCCCTCTACTGCAATCTTTGCCCTCTGTCCTGGAATTCATCTCCATTTTCTCCATGTGATGATCTCTTTCCACTTTTCATAAGCACTGAAAAGATCCTATTTTGGAAAGTGGGACCCCTCCCAGATTTAGGGTCACCTGGCACAAATAACCAGAATTACACAGATTTCTTATAACTAGTAGGAGAAAGGGAAAAGGCATAGAAGAAATGCTGGAACTGGGTTGCCACTCAGTACTTGGTTTCATACCTACAAAATGTAGGTGGCACCCAGGAGTTATAGATTAGTACTGTACAACAAAAGTTTCTGTCCTAAGGAAAATGTTCCCTACCTGGGCTGCCCAGTACAGTAGCCACCACTCACAGGTATCTGGTGAACACTTGAAATATGGTTGGTATGAGTACATTGTAACTTAAATATATCTTAATTACTTAAGATTTCAGTAGCTCATACGTTTCTAGCATCTATTCTATTGGTCAATACAGCCTAGGCTCTTGATGGTTACATGAGGAGTCCAGAATATTCAAGCTAATCCTAATTCAAGCTATTGTGACATCATTCTCCATTTATTTAAAGATGAAAACTTCTGGGAGCCGAATTGTGCTTTTAGACAACCAAAAGCATCTTTCAGCAGAAATGAGTTCTACAAACCGCCTTCTGGATCCAGTGTCAAGAGAGAATGAGGTCAGTTATGTTTCCTTCTTGATACCACTGCTAGGAAGGGAGAGATGTTTTCAGTTTTACCTACCAGCAAAGTTGCACTCTCTCCAGAAGCCAGTTTAGGGACAAGTAAGTTCTTGATTCCACGTTTAGTGAGGTCAAACTATGCCCCTTCTGGGGGTTCCTATCTAGAGAGGCACTTAGACTGAGGGATTTATGTAAATGTCGGAAAAGCAGGGTCTGTCTTTTCTTTCCTTGTTAAATTGCCGAAGGCATCTCTCTGTGTTTACAATAGATTTCCCTCCCTCCTCTTTCCTTTCTCCTCTTCCCCTAGGAGAGATAATTGGACTGTGTGATTTCCATTAAATGTAATGTACCACATGCAGATGAAACACAATAGCAGAATGCAGGAAGATGGAATCCCTCAGAAAAAAATGGCCTGGGTGTTTTTCCATTTGTTAAAATTAGGCACTAAATTATTTTTGTTTTTGCACAATTAAATGCAAAGTTTTCATTTACTCCTGTAGAAGGTTATTTGCATTTCATACTCTTGTGAGCAATGATTGTTCTTTTTAATAAGAGGAACATCACAATCATTTTCCTTTTTTTGTTATTATACACATATATTTATTTATATACATACATATGAAAAATATGTACACATTTTCACATACTCACTAAGAGACCACATAGTGGTGCTCTAAACCTTCCAAAATCACACGTTAGAGCTTCACAGTTGTTAGATGAAAATGCAGTGAGCCTGATTGCAGTTAGAATTATGTCTGAAATGGACTACTGATAAATTTCCTTTAAAAATGTCTTCCAGCATTCATTATTTTGCAAGACAGATCCTTTCTACATACTCAGAAATGATGGTTGAACAAATAGCATAAAGGAAAACGTCATTTGAGGAAGACCTGTCCCATTGAAAAATCTGAAATAACCATTTCTTTTTTCTTCCATAACTAGTATGTTATTAAGTTTTAATTAAGTTCATGCCATAGCTCAGTGGTTAGGTTTGGGAATCACATGCTCTGGATAAAAGGCAAAATAAACTTAATAGTATCTATTTCAGGTCCCTTAGGTAATCACACTTTGTGTCCTATCCTTAAACCCTTTTGGCTGACAGTTGTATTTTGGTGGGCTATGAAAGAGTTCAGAATGTCAGGGTCAGGGTTTTCTAGTACTGACATACAGTATAAGCAACTAAGCAATTTACCTGATTCTTTGAAGGGGCTTGAGTTTCACCAATTAGATAGAGGATATGTACATAGTTAAATTTGTAATATAGCAAACATGTAAATGTGCAATGCCATGAAAAAAAAAACACCTGCTTTTTCAGCTTTGTGGTGGGGATTGTTTTATGTTCTTCTAAGTTCTAAGTCAACTGTATTTTTTTTTTTTTATTTTTTATGATTGGCCTTAGCTAGTACTGTTACATTCCTATGGGGTGCTATAATTCATGTGTAATTTAATGTTATTTGTAATTGTGGGAGTATATGATTGAGAATGACCAGAGTAAACACATTTTCTTCTGGAGAGTCAGGAAGCATACAGAAATTATACTTTGGTAGGTTTTGTACTTCATACTTTGGAAAATGCTTTGTCTTCTATTTTGAATATTTATAAGTCAGATGGCCTATTCATCAATTGTCTATTGCCATCCTACTGTGTAGCAAATAACAAAGCCAAGTGGCTTAGAAAATAAGCATTTATTTATCCTATGACTATGCAGGTACGCTGAGTGGGTCTTTTGGTTTTGGCTAGGTTTGAGGAATTCAGTTGGGGTCCTCTATGCATCTGTAATTAGAAGCAAGTCAGCTGGTTTGCCCCTGAGTTTCCTTCAGCATAGTCTCACCTCCTCCAGCAGGTTAGTCCAGGCTTGTTTCCATGGTAGTAGCTGAGGTCCTAGAGAGGAAGAGACCAGACCCAGGCAAAGCTCCTTCAGGCATAGGCTTCAACTTGCACACTGTCTCTTCCTCCACTAGAGCAAGTCACAGTCCCCCCTAGATTCCAGGGTTAGAAAAAGAGACTCCACCTTCTCATGGAAGAAGAATCAGAGCCATTTTTACAATGAATCTACTATAGCCTGTGTGCCCTCACAAAGGCAATAGAGGGAACTGGGCTTTGAAAATAAACTGGCACCAACCTTGTGAGAGGTCTAACTTAGTAAGAAATTTAAAACCCTGCACATTGCTATTATACCATGTGGGATACTTAAGAAATAAAGATGAATAATTTAGAGGAACACAATAGTAAAATTTGACTGACTTATGACATTGATCACCAGGGTTACTACACTAGAACAAGGCATTCATATCTACATTGTCTTTAATAATGTCCACAAACTCGCTGAAAACGTCACTGAAGCCAGATGTGTAATGCCTCCTGTCTGTTGTCAGGACTACTCAGGAGGCTGAGGTGGGAGGATTGTTTGAGCTTAGTAGCTCGAGGTTGCAGTGAGCTGTGATGGGGCCACTGCCTTCCAGTCTGGGTAACAGTGAGACTTCATCTCTTAAAACAACAACAAATTTAGTGAAACCAAATTAGTTAACTATTGACAATCAATAGATCAATTAAAACTGCATAGTCATAATAATAGCTACGTACTGTGGCATGACCAAAGCAGAAACAGAAGATCATTAGGTTACACTATTTATAGTGAGAACCCTTCTGAAGAAATTTGGAGAATTTTGTTGCACCAAACTTCCTATAACACCCAGTGAAATTCCCATCATAACCTTTGTATACTAACTATGATAAACTGAGTAATCATGGTCCAGGACAGCTGTGAGTTCTGTTTGTAGTGGATGCTGTTTATTATTATATTCATTCCCTTCTGTTCTTAATATAAAACCATGAGAATGGCAACATAGAAGCAAAAGCAAAACAGACAACCATGGCACTATCAAGGCTTTGTTCTTACTATTAGATCACAATTCTTCATATACAAGGTGCTCATATATAATGTGAGTTTCTATAATGGCTGAATGTCTAAAATGAAGACCAACCCTGGTGATGATCCCTTTCAATGTGGATTTTCAAAATTTAGTAGCATCTTAGAAACACCTGGGGAGTGTCAAATTTGATAGCATATTAGAATTACCGAAAAAACTGGGGATCTTGCCTTAACACAAGACCAATTAAATCTAAATCTCTAATGAGGTGAGCTCAGCTATCAGTATTTTAAAAACATTTCCTGGTGATTGTAATGTTTAGCTCAGGTTGAGAATCATACTCTAGGTAAACGATCAAAAGGTACCATATATATCTGCTTCAGTATTCAAGTATAGTCATGTACTATTGCCTTATTCTTAGTTCTCATTTTATTTTGTAAGTACAATGTTGCTTGAATACCTAGATTACAAGTTTAAAACCAAATTGTCTTTATGCATAAATGATTGATCCTTTTACCTTTCCTCTGGAATGCTCGGTTCCATGAAGACAGATGTCTAAATATGTCAAATGTCACTGGTCGTTCATGAATTCTTACTGAAGAAGGAATTTAATAAGATTTGTTTTCAACAACCCCCTTTCAAAAGCATAAGTAAAATCATGAGTTATGATTTTCAGGCTATGTAGACCTAGCCTGCAAGGCCTGAAGATGGTGCAAGTTCTCCCTTATTATTATTCAACACTTCCAAAGAAACATGAAGAGGAGGAAAAACAAATAAATAAATGCACCGAAGGCAACTCAATAATAACATAAACCTTCCTTGTAATTAGCCTAAAAGATAAAAAAAAAAAAAAAGGTCAGTAAGCTGAAGGAAAAGTTTGCTTTTCTTTTTTTTTATTTAGAAAGGCTGGCTTCCTTTAAAAAATTCTCCTTTTCCTGTCTCAATCTTCATGGAGAGGAAGAACAGAGAAACATGTATGTCCTCTAGGACATTCATTGTCATTGTGCAAAGTTGTGGTAGAGAAAACTGTGCTTGACTTCATGGCAGGTCTCTGAGGCTGAACCGAGTAGCCAGGCCGGCAAGATGCACGGCCTTGTGTCTCCCAAGCAAATGGGGGAGGCTAACATCCATCACTCAAGTATGGTATCACGTGGACCTTTATGCAGGCTTCTTGCCTACCAGATTTCCTCCTCAGATACTTCAGTCTTAGCAGCTGTTACTGTCTCAGGATTGCTCTTTCTTGCCACCATTTCTGGGTTGTTTTAATATATTGCTGCCTATCCAGGGATATACACAAGATAGCTGAGTGATTATTCTATGCCCAGGGCTGGAACTGTACCAGATACTTTTTTATCCATTCTTATTTAATATTTACAAAGCTCTTACAAAATAGTTAGTGTTATTTATCTACCCTTTGGAGATATAGAAATGAATAATTAAGGAGATGAAATAACTTTCTCAAGGTCATAGAACAACTCTATCAACTGGTGAATATATCGAATACCTGAACCCATAGTATTTTAAATTGTTATACAATGTACCAGATATGCACATGAAATATGGCTTCATTTAAAATCAGAGAAAATGTTGGCTGATGTTATGCAACTTCCTAAACGTGATTTTTGGCAGTGAATATGGTATAGATTTTACAACACATATGTACATACATACACACACACACATCTAAAAGTCACAGACAAAGAATATGAATGGGTCTTTCCAGTACCCATTGTTATGAAGTAAGATTAAGTAGGTATGATTTATGCATCTTAACATTTGCATTAAAAACATGTCTCTCTCTCTCACTGTATGTGCGCATGCACACAACCCACACAAAGTTACCCGATCTCTGCTTTACGCTGTATTACTTCCCTCCCTATGACCAGAAAATGTAAGCAAAACTGCTTTTAAACACATTTTCAAACCCTCTGTTATCTTTGTTCTCCCCAGCAACATGATGTGTTTTTCTTCAGGTGAATTTTATTTCTCATACTGTCTTTGACTTTCAGAACTTGGAAGTTTGAGAAAAGTTGTTTTTGAATATACGATTCAAAACTTCAAAGTCAAAGTGTGTTTCTAGACTTAGGAACATTGAAGAAGTTTGGGCAATTAATTTATTTTAGCTTCTTCTTTTTCTCTTTAAGCAAAACTGGTCCCCAGTGAAATGACCTTTCTCTGTTTTCTTCATAGTAGCAATACACTAAGGACTTCCTTTCAGTGAATCATACTTTTCCTTAGTTCTACAGAAGGCTTGTTTTTGGATTTCCTTTGTGTTTTCACTTTGGCCAACTTAAATGGCCCACCATGCTAAGTTGAACTTCCTAGAACAGAATTTGCTCAGTGAGCTGTCATCACTGAAATTTGGATGTGTTTGCAAAATAGCAAATGTGTATTTTGGGAGCCAATTTTTGAAAGGTCAATACATTGCATTTTCAAAATCTGGACTAGATTTTTGTTTCTACACATTTGTTCTGGCACATTTAGTAATCTGTAAGGGTAAACAACAGAGTTGAGGCATCTCTTTTGTTAAAATATGTATGCATACACACACATAATATGTGCGGGTATGTATATATGCCAAGGTAATTCTAAAATGCAGTACAAAAACTCTTTAGAAGGAAAAATATCAAGCCAAATTATGCAATAGCCAGACGTTATTTACAGTTGGAATACAACTAGCCTCTGCTAGTGAGAAATCATTTGGTACACATAATTTGGTGAAGCAGGAAATAGGCTTATTATCTATGAACAGCTGTTGGATTGGCTGTATCTCATGCCAAGTTGGGTTCTCTTCAATGATCAGAATGTAGTTTCTCTACTGTACTGCAAGCTACTTTACTACACTATGATCTATTAAAGAAAATGATTACAGCAACATGCATCATTTGGTTCAACAGAAATGAAGCGACTATATTAGAATAGTTTCTTACAATCAGTGTTTCTCAATTGCCTCAAAATTTACTTTCAATAAATGTCTGGCTTTACTTTGGCATTTATCTAGCAACAGGGAAAATTTTTGTGATAGTGTCCCAGTACAGATAATGACATTATCTCTTATATGTATATTTTGAAAAATATGTGCAATAATGAGTGTATCATCAAAAAGCAAAAAATTAATTGAAGTAGCCATGTAAATTGCATTATTAAGATTAATATTCAGCAAGATAAAGTAAAAGCATAATTTTTTTTAACTTACGTGAATAAATTTGCCCAAATGGCCCCTGGTATCTTTTATTTAGGTCAAATATTTTCTTTTCTTCTTCCTTTGTCTTTTTCTTGGCCACCATCAAAGAGTTGTGTAAATTTTTATGAAAATCTTAAGAATTTGAGAATGAGATCCTGAGAACTTATGTCTCACCTCATACATTTTAGAGGAATGTAAACACATGTAACTGTATATTTATTCTAGGAGAAAAGACAAAGAATTGACTTGTCACAAATGGGTACATCTGTAATAACTTTATGGGTCAGTCAGTTGGAAAGGGCACTCTGGCACATGGATGGAGATGCCTAGAGGCTGTTGATGGAAGGACTGCTCTTTGTTGTTCCATTCCTCTGACCAATTGTGTCTTTTTTCTCTTCTTTTAATTCTGTTTTATTATATTCCCTTCTGTGAGGGTGATAGATTTCCTTCAGCATAAACACCGTATGTACACAATATGTACATATATATGGTGTGTATATATATATATATATATATATTTATTTATTTATTTATTGAGACTGAGTCTTACTTTATTGCATTGGGTAAAGTGCTATAGCATCATGGCTCACAGCAACCTCAAACTCTTGGGCTCAGACAATCCCCTTGACTCAGCCTCCTGAGTAGCTAGGACTACAGATGCCTGCTACAACACCTGGCTACTTTTTCTATTTAGTAGAGATAGGGTCTTGCTCTTGTTCAGGCTGGTCTCTATCTGTCTCCTATGCTCAACGGATCCTCTTTCCTTGGCCTTCCAAGTATAGGATTACAGGCATGAGACACCATACCTCACACAGTGTGTATGTGATATTTGTGTCCCCAAATAACTAATTCAATTTAGAGGAGTAGTTAATATAGATTCCAAGGAGATGGGGGTTATAATCCAAATTCTACTATTGCTATATAGCTGTGAGATTTTTTAACAAGGCACTGCAACTCATTGGGCTTCATTTTTCTCATTTACAAAATGGAGAGACTTAGTCTGCTTGATAGCTAAAATGTTTCCAATGTTATCTATGATATGTGGTATGCTTCTATAAAGTGTTAAAATATTAAAACTATACTGAGTCTATAACACTGACATTCTTATAAAGTCCGTTATTTGAGCAACCTTCATTGTATCTTTCCCACCATTGACCTGTGTATTTACTCCTGTAGTGCTGCTATTGGTGGGTTGGACCAAAATATTGTTCTATTCCAAGTTTTCATTTTCCATGTAAATGGACTACCTCTCACTCTTTCATACAGCATTGTTTTGTTCTGAGAGTCATATCCCATGTTTACATGATCAGGTTGTTGTATTCTGTATCTTGTATATTTGATAGCTATGTGTGCCCCCTTCTTAAAGTAGCACCTCATTTTCATAGATAGGAGGCATAGAGTATTTGAGGAATAGAATGAAACCCGGGTTTTTGAAATCTCATTTTTCATGTAGATGCTTGATCATTGCTGTTGCATGAGATAATCTGCCAAGTTGAAATAACAGTGTGGGTAATATTGATGGTGCTATGATATGAAATGATGATTAATATCACTCAAGGTATCAGGACATAACAAAGAGTAAAAAGCATGCTGAGTTAAGCCAGTCTTTTCACAGATGTTTGTTTTAGAGGGTTATGCTTTGAACCTTGGGCTTTTTCAATTAGATGAGAGTTATCTACCAGATGACTTGACCATGATTCATTAACATATGACTTTGGAAGAAATGTTACTGGAGTCAGTGAAATTAATATGAATACAAGTTTTATTTTTATTTATTTATTTATTTATTTATTTACTTATTTGAGACGGAGCCTCAAGCTATCCCCCTGGGTAGAGTGCCATGGCATTACAGCTCATAGCAACCTCCAACTCCTGAGCTCAAGCGAGTCTCCTGCCTCAGCCTCCCAAGTAGCTGGGATCACAGGCACCCAACACAACGCCTGTCCATTTTTTGGTTGCAGCCATCATTGTTGTTTTGGTGACCCGGGCTGGGGATTCGAACCCGCCATCTTAGGTGTACGTGGCTGGCGCCTTAGCCAATTGAGCCACAGGCGCCGAGCCACAAGTTTTATTTTTAAATGAAGGCCTTCTTCTTTTGGGAAGCATTTCTAGAGTAGTCTACTGCTTTAGAATTTTTTAAAAGTGTTCTTATGTGATAACTTAAAGCAGGGTGAATATAATCAATTAATTCTCAATTTATTAGGACAAAATAATGCCTCACTTCTGTACTCCTGTCTCTAGCACTTATAATTCCATTGTGTTCATGTAATCAAACATATTTATTTAATTTTATACTTTTATAGTTTCATAATTTATCTTAGTATAAAAGCAATTAGAGTATATTAATTAAGGATAAAGACCAAGGCTATGTCTAATTATTTAAAAAGACTGAATTTACTCTGATTTAAAATCTCCTGTTATTTTCTTTGTAATCACCAACAGAACAATTTTGGAAAATAATTCTGTGGCTAATAACTTTGGAGGAAATTTAAGGTGAAT
>CAUYQV010181978.1:0-19386 GCA_963574575.1 Galagoides demidoff
CTGGCAAGGGTGGCTGGGATTAGATCCCTGTCATTCTGCACTGTGCTCCTACACTAACTCTTAAAATTAGGAGTGCACTGTGGGCTGTCTGGGAAACCTCACAACTACATGTACCACTATTCCTATGAGAAGGTGAGCTCCAAATTCCAACCAGGGCCTTGTGAAGGATCTTTGTAACTCAAGCTGTCCACGGATTGAGGATTGCCTATGTAGGGCTGGGAGAGGAAGTAGACACAAGATCCATTTGCCCTGATTTGTGTAACCAGACCTCCCCTTTCCACAGGTTATTTCTGAGGCCACCATAGCTTCTCTCTGGGCCAAGAAAACTTTGAAACTGAAGGAATGAGATGCTTTCCCTTTTTGCTTAGTAGTATTAACTCATCACCTCTAAGACAAATTATTATTTTTCTTTCTTTTTTTTTTTTGAGATGGAGCCTCAAGCTATCAAAGCTTAGCCCATAAGACTAAGGGCTAAGGCCAGGGATGGGGAGTAGGAACCAAATTACTGGCTGGGGGCTGTTCCCCAGTCAGAATAGTTGTTGAGAAGCCCCTAGTGACTTTACACTGACCTGATCTATTTGGGCCCATTATCATGTAATCAAACTTGCAAATTTCTACCCCCATGTGTTTTTCTGGAAGGTTCCAGGGAGGACACATGTATATTCGTAAGTTTTGTTATATAACCCCAACCTGTCACCTCAAAGGTGGGTAGCCATCGCCCATCCTGGGGGTGGGAGGAACAAATGAGTTTAGCTTAGTCTATGACAGTGGGGGTTTAGACTCGGGGTCTCTTCTCCGTCTTGCTCTTGAGATGTATTCTCCTCATACTTTGTGTGCTTTTATTCTGTAATAAACACCTATTGATGGTGATCAGTCTGTCATCAGCTAGTACCAGTACTCATTCTTGACACTGGGAGCCAAGAACCAGGGAACACCGTCCTCCACAGGGACCTAACAGGTTGAGCCCTCTAGATTGGAGACCTTACATCAATCAGACTTGGAGCTTGTGGTCATTGAACTTTTCTCTCAGCTCCATGAATGCCATTTAATCATTAGTAACAATATTCCTGCCTAAAAAAGCAAGAGAGATGCTAAAATTTTATATGATAAGCTTTGTGATGGTCCCTCCTATGATCCTCATAGTAGTCCCAGGAGGTTGTGATCCTTCTTTATAGATGTAAATAAACAAAATCCAGATTAATTTGCCAAATCCTAGGAGAGCCAAATATCCACATCACCCAGCCTCCATGAGTGACTGACATATATTACTGAAAGGAAGACTGAGGATGATTTATTTGACAAAGACCATCCAGGCCATAGTCTTTCTATAAGCCAGTTATTTTTCCTGTCTTTTTTATATTCAGACAAATTACAACTGTTTGGTACAATTCTGAAACCACATGTAAAGTGTCAGGACCAGTGTGTACAGGGTCATGGGGAAGAATGTGTTTTCACCATGATGTAAATACGTAATTGACATAACTTGTACAAGAATGTGATGAGACCTACAAGAAGGACAGAGGTGACTTGCAGTCTGATTGCTCTTTGGCTTCATTCTTGTCACATATTTCTTGTATGGCAGCAGGAACAAGACCTTGGGGCAGAACCGGCAGACTCTCTGAGTCTGGGCTGCTATGTGAAGTTTATGAGACTCCATAGCTACTGGTTGTCTTTCCCTTTTCTGTACCATTGCCTCTCAGGTCAGTAGGTTAGTGTCCTCTAAGGAGGGTAACTGTACTAACAGGGGCAATCCAGCAGTCCACAGACCCTGCTTGCAGCACCTGTGTGTGATGCAGCACCTGTGTGTGATGCCTGTCATTGGAAGAAGGGGGCTGAGAGCACAAAGTAAATACTGTTTTTTCTCTTCAGCCACAAGGGACTTAATTCTTAAAAATTTTCTTGATAGAAAACTTGACAATTAAACAACTCAAGACCTTAAAACTCAAACAAGTTTAGGTTTGAAAAAATTTATTTAATTGTACCTTAAGATTTGTACATTTTGCTGCATGTTAATTCTACCTTAACAACAGTAACAAACAAACCACAATCAAATATAGTGCTATGAATTCATCAGACTGGATAAAATTTTTAAAAGACTGACCATATCAAGTATTAGTGATGCTGTGAAACTGGAATGCTCAGGGATGGTTGGCATATAGACTGGTACAAACACTTGGAAAACTGTTTATTACTGTCTTCCAAAGTTGAACATAAGCACACCTTCCCAGGGATTCCTCTTCTAGGGTCATATCCAACAGAAATGAAAATATGTGATTGTCAAAAGGTATACTAGAAAATACATAGTAGTAATAGCTTTAATAGCTAAAAAATGGAAACAACATAAATGTCCAACAGTAGAATGGATGAATAAATTACATTATGTTCATAAAATGAAATACCCTAAGACAATGAGGATGAACAAGTTACTCCTGCCCACTACAAAATGGAAAACTATCTCAAACATCACAATGGAAGAAGTTTGACAGTAAAGAATGCATAGTGAATAATTCTTTTTATATCAAATCATGAGGCAGAACTAATCTATAGTGATAGAAATTAAGATAGTGGTTTCTTGGGAGGATCAAGGAGTAAAGAGTATGGCAAGGAATGAGGAGGACTCCCAGGTGCTAGAAATGTCCTATTTTATCATCTGGGTGGCAGTTACCACTTTTAGAAAATTCATTGAGCTGTACACTTAGTCTATGTAAATTAGACTACAATAAAAAATTGCTTAAAGAAGGTTTGGGATACTCAAATTGAAAGTGAACCTATGAAAGCTTTTAAAAATACACAATTTCAGCTGGGTATGGTGGCTCATGCTTGTAATCACAGAACTTTGGAAGGTGGAGAACTTCAGGAGGATCACCTGAAGCCAGAAGTTCAAGACCAGCCTGAGGAACAGACAGAGACCCTGTCTCTACAAAAAAATGGAAAAGTTTGCTAGGAGTAGTGGCATGTGCCTGTAGTAGTCCTAGCTACTTGGGAGGTTGATGGAGGAGTTTTGCTTAAACCTAGCAGTTTTAGGTGATCTGTGATGATACCACTGCACTCTAGTCCAGGCAATAGAGTGAGACCCTGTCTCAGAAGAAGTAAATAAAATAAATAAAAATGAAGATGCACATTTTTTTAAAAGAAAACAATAACAGCAATAAATTAAAGAGATCCTCTGTGACCTTTTACAAGTGTTTGTTCATTGCTCTAATTCAAGCTCTGACATACTTGTGACAGCTTATAAAAACATGCAGCAACAATAATGAATGCCATTCACCAATACGCTTCCACTGGTTGATGTAAATACAACTGTGAAACACTGATAGACCAAGGTTATGAAACCTTACAAAGTTGTCTGTACAGTGCTGCCAATGTTTGTGATGGTGGACAGTTCACAAACTTAATTGTCAGACCCCATAAATGAGAAGAAAAAGAGGAAGGAGAGTGAGGATTAGAAGAAAAAGAAAAGGAAAAATGTGAAAAGAGCAAATGGAAAAAAGGAAAGAAGAAAATAGAAATAGAGAAAATATCTAGTATTTAGAATTTAGTTTTCTAACTAAAGTTATCTCAAAATCCTTACCCCCAAAATGGCTCTGTATGGGCCAACAGAGCCCACTTAAAATAACATGGTGTCTTTAACTAGTCTTTCTAAACAACACGAGGCATTTTGGCCAATACTGCGTGGTAATTGGTGTTCTCTCCTATTTCTTCATTTCTCCCTTCTGTAAGTCCTGGAAGGAAATACACTTGCACAGGTTAACCTCCCAACTCCCAACATGATAAGCCATGGAAGAGAGAGACCAGTGAAAAGATATAGTTCTGCTTTGATTACAACTGACAGTGGTTGAGAGAAATGTGATAAACATTCTGAGCTTGAGACACAAACTGGGCTAGATGCAGTTGGTATTAAATAAGTCCACCTCTTCGCTTGGGCCCAGGGTCTTGCCTTTTTCTTTCAGCACTTCTTGGGTTGGAAAAAATGGGAACCCTCACGTATGCAAATCATGACTAGGAGAAGCACCATCATGTCCTACTCTGAAAACCACATCATTCTGGAGTGCAACCAAACCCTGTCCAAGGAAGCTAAAGACCAAAAAAAAAAAGGCTGTGGCAGATCACTTCTGTCTTTTTTTTTTTTTTGCTTTTGTTTGTTTGTTCTTGTATATTGCTCCAATCCAGAGGTTTTTTTCTGCGTGCCTGATGTTAAAGAAGTCCCTATTCAAGAAAACTAGGAGGTTGGGCTTAAGAACACTCAACAGCCTGCAAATGATTGACACTCTCCAACAAACGATGTTACCACAGTGCCATTTATTTAATGGTAATAGGAAGAAACAGACCTCTGATGATTGGTGCCTTGAGAGAATGAGAGTTAAAGAGTAAACCAATCAAGCTACGGAACTGGGACCCTGAAGTCATTATCTGCATAACAACACATGTGTCAGCAACAAACCCAAGCCACAGCCTGACTTTCCTACAACCCCAGCAGACATCAGTCCACCAAAACTATTTTGTCTCATTTTATCAGTGACAAAACTGAGGCACAAAAAGGGTAAATGTCTCCCCCGAAGTCACTTGATAAAGATAATGTAGTCATGATGAGAAACCAAATCTGCTGTCTTAATGGAATTCTTGATGGGTTAGTACCCCCTCATTATATCACTGGTTACAATGTTAGCTGGGTTTTGAATATAGTTTATTTTTTTTAATCATTTTAAATCATGGAATCATTTCTAAATACCTAGTTCAGCTGCACACTCACATCATTGTACGAGAGTCCATCACCACAAATTCTTCATCTGCCCCACTTGAAACTCTATAACCATTAACCACTAGCTTCCCTTTTCCCCTCTATCACCTGGGTGTTATTTTACAGCACAATGTAATTTGAGTTTTTAAAATTTGGTTTACATTCCAAAAATATTTAATTACAGTTGA
Organism: Galagoides demidoff; assembly: GCA_963574575.1. Classification (NCBI taxonomy): domain Eukaryota; kingdom Metazoa; phylum Chordata; class Mammalia; order Primates; family Galagidae; genus Galagoides; species Galagoides demidoff. The sequence continues at coordinate 4,927 of CAUYQV010181978.1, forward strand.
AAGAGAAAGGGAACAGGGGAAGAAATCAATCAGAACTCATACTACTTAGAAAACTCTGTGTGTGTGTCTTTAAAAGACTCTCCACCTCCCAGCCGCCTCCTCATACTTTGCCACTGGGTTGTTCCGTCCCTAGGTTTCCTGACTCCTCAAGACAGGGCAGCATGGGCAATCTTCTTTGCAGTTTCGAAAGCAGGTTTGTTGCCATGGAGTTCACATTCTGAACTGAGTTGGGGAGTATAAAGGTAACAGTTTGTTTTTAGTTTCAAAGATCTGGCAAATAGATAGGTTGCTGCTCTTCTTCTGGAAAAGCCTGATTGGTGAGATTCCTTCAAGAACTCAGCCCCAAAGTGTTTTATGCCATCCCCTCACACTCTTGAAAACAAGTTTGCAGAGACCTCTAAAGGGAAAACCTGTGGTGCACCAATGGCTAATCGTGGACGTGGTACTGTTTGCAATGGGAACCTTCACAGTCACACCAAGCAGAGGAACGGCTCACAAGGTGGAAAGTGCACAAAGAATGGAATCGTGAAAGAAGCCCAGGTAAGAGGCACTCAGCCTCACCCTGCTCTGAATATTTTAATATTTCTTTGCTAAGCTATTGGAGCCCATCCCAACTTAATGCATGCTCCTTTTAAGGAGTGTTTTTATGTGTTTTGACTCTTCAATTCAGCTAATGTTTGTATTTTAGAGAATCTAAGGCTGAATGGATCTCTGTGTATCCTGTCTTGTGTAAAGAAAAGTTTTTTCTTAATCCACACCTAAAATTCTTGGTAGCCAGCATGCAGCTAATATCAAATACTGGTTACCAACAATTTTAGGTGTGGATTAAGAAGAAAATTTTTTCTCTACACAAGACAGGATACACAGAGATCCACACAGCCTTAGACTCTAAAATACAAACATACCTACTAGACTTTTCTTTTCTCTCAAGCTTTTTTTTGGGGGGTGGCAGGATTGTGACGGCTACAGCTCTTGAGGTAAATTTCAGTCCATCCAGAGACCTGCCACATTCATCGTGATTCGGGGGCCAAAGAGGAAGTGAAAGTACATTTTGATTTGATGAGATTACATGGTGAAGTGGTAGAAATGGCATTCTTCCTGGGGACAGAGAAATATCTCTCTGGTTGAAAGGCAAGTTCTTTCTGGTGTTTAGCACAGCATTGTCATAGCTCACAACTTGATTTGAGGCCAGAGTCCTCCTTTGAAATTTGACATCACAGACATTCCTTTCCAAAGCTCTTCAGAAATCATGGTTCATTGTGACAAGCTGCACCCAGAAACCAAAACAGCATCTTTAAACAGACTTTTAAGTGTTTTCTCACTTGACATTTTTTTCTCCTGCTGTGTCAGAATATTTGAGGGGTAAACTGAGGAGGAGGAGAAGGAGGAGGAACTCAAGAAATGTTGTCAATTTATTCTGAGAGGGAGCCTGTCCCTGGTAGGCCCTCTGTGAAGATACCTCCCTCATTCCCCCAGGATACCCTGTGGCTATGCTCTGAGCAACAGGAGTGAGCTCACCTAACTTATGGGCAAATATGAGTAGCAAAAGAGGTAACCTCCCTGTTGAGAAATTTGAACCCACCTAGGAAGCCCCATGTAATCCTCCATCATTTGATCATCCTGGCCAGCGGGGTACCCACCCAGGGGAAGAAAGGCAAGTTGTTCTCACAGCACAGGATAGGTAGGGCTGGCAAGGCTAGTCCTACACACAGTGAATTCAATTAATGGGTCCAAATGGGAGAGGAGGAAGTGCCCTGGAGTCTGGGTTGTGTGTAAAAAGGCTGTGCTTTCCCCACCAAAAAATGTATTATTCTTGTAACAAAAGGCATTGCTCTAGCCTGGGAAGTGTCAACCAGAAATCTGGGGTCTGGCTTCTCCCAGCTAATTACCTGGAGCCCAGACAGTGTGAAGAGAAAGTCCTCAACTCCCGTCATTTGCATGAGGGAAATTGCAATGATGTCCAACAATTATTCATCATAAATTGTCAATTCAGACCACTGCTGAAGGTGTTCCTTGCCCCTGAAATACCTGTAATTCACTGGTTACTTGCCTCCCCACCCTCTGGATCATTCTGTCCCTGAGAGCTCTCACTTGGGCAGAGCTCCCATCATAACATTTTTCCCTTTCTTTATTATATCTTGGTTTTCTGATCACATTCTAACGTTTGATGTCAATAAACAGTAGTGCTATAAGCACTTCCAAGTAGGGATGGAACCTGGGATCTTAATTAAAGATCCATTACTAAGTGTGAATTATTATATCTTGGTTTTCTGATCACATTCTAATGTTTGATGTTAATAAACAGTAGTGTTATAAGCACTTCCAAGTAAAGATGGAACCCAAGATCTTAAATTAAAGATCCATTACTAAGTGTGAATCCTACAAGACTGTGAATGTCCTCGGACATTGAGACTTCCTGAAAAGCCCCTGAAAATATCAGGACTGCTGCTACCTTTGTGACAGCTCCATCTGCAGGACCATCCAGAGCCTGTTGGCCCAGACATATTTAGGTGTTGCTACATTGAAATTGGCTTGCACTGAAGGCATCAATTATGGTTTAAAAAATATTTTTGAAAAAAAACACAAACCCTGCTGAGATCATAGTGTCATGGGGCAGACAGAGGCCTATTTTCCTCTCCTTAATGTGATGAAAGTGCCCCTATTATTCTCATGCTAAAAACACTCAGCTTCTGTTTTTATTCCATTTTGCACTGGGCCCTTTGACAAACCAAATTTTTTTTTTCCCCCACATGTCTACTGGGCTTTACAGTGTGCAGGGATTTTGTGAACTTGCCTTGTCTAATCACTCCTTAATAGAGAAGCCATTGTCCCTAATTTTACTAATTAGGAAATGAAGGCACAGAGAGGTGAAGTGACTTGCCCCAAATCACACACCTAGAGGGACCACATTTGGGGGATCTGACAGACCTGTATTCTAATCTCAGCTCCACCTTCACTACCCCTAATCTCATCTGTAAAATGATGATAGTGTTGCATGAGTATATGATAATGTGCATAAAGGGCTTGCACATGTCCCTGCAACAGAGATACTCAAAAAAACTGATTGAATAAATGAATAAATGTTGCCCTTTTGTGACTTGTTTTCCTGTCAGACTTCCCTTGATCTCTTTCTCATTGAATATTGACTCTTGCAGGAAATATGGAAAACCTTTAATCCCAACTGTGCATCACCAAAGACCCTTTTATTTTTCCCCACTCAGTGACCCACATAATGAAAGCTGGTCTACCTGCCACATTCTCTGGATAACCATTTTCCTGTTTCATAAATAAAAAGCACATATGACTATCAATCCTGGCTCCTGGAGAATATGCATATGGAAGTGGCATAATTCTAGTTAAAATATCATTTTATAATTAAATATTAACATTTATCAAGCACTTACTTGGAGCCAGGTACAAGTACTTCATAAGACCTTTTGCTAGCATGTGAACCCAAGTGATTTGACTCCTGTGCTCTTTTTTTTTTTTTTTAAAAGAGGGGTATTAAAGTCTCTGACTATTATGGTGTTATGGGATATCATATTGCTGAGACCCCTCAAAGTCTGTTTAATAAATTTCAGAGCATTTAAATCAGATGCAGAAATATTTAAAATTGAAATGTCATCTTCTTGTATTGTTCCTTTGGCCAATATAAAGTATCCATCCATCTTTATCTTTCTTAACTTTAGGTGCTCTAAATCAACTTGTATCTGAAAATAAGATTGCAACCCCTTCTTTCTTCTTATTTCCATTTGCTTAAAATACTGTTTTCCATCCCTTAACCCTGAGTCTTTATTTGTCCTTCAAGGCTAAGTGTGTCTCCTGGAGACAGCATATGGATGACTTATGCTTTTTTTATCCAGTCAGCCAGCCTGCGCCTCTTCAGTGGTGAATTTGGCCCATTGACATTTATTGAGAGATTTGTTAAGTGTGGTGGAGTTCTAGTCATCTTATTTTGTGAAATTCCATTGTGTAGTTTTATCCTTTGCACCATTGTGGAAGCTAAGTTTTGACTTTCAGCTTCTGGGAGTTTACTTTGCCGGAGTCCATTGTGGTGGTCAGTGCTGAGACTAGATCTATGTATTTCCTGTGGAGCTGGTATTGTTGTGGTGAATATCCTCAGTGCTTGTACATCCGCAAAAGATTTGATTTCTCCATCACTTTCAAAGTTTAGTTTATCAGGATACAGAATTCTGGTCTGAAATTGTTTTGTTTAAGAATGTTGAAAGTGGATGGACCATACTGTTCTAGCTTGGAAGGTTTCAGTTGAAAAATCTGCCATAATCTTAATGACTCTGTCTTTGTAGGTCAGTTGGCACTTACTCCTAGCTGCTTGCAGAGTTTTTTACTTCATCTTGACTTTGAACAAGTTCATTACAACGTGCCTTGGAGAAGTTTTGAGTTGAGATGACCCAGGGTTCCAGATCCATCTGAAAGGAGTATGTCAGGATCTTTAGTAAAATTTGGGAAGTTTTCATTTATGATAGTTTCCAGTAGGATTTCCTTTCCTTTGGGACAATCTTCTTCTCCTTCAGAAATCCCTATTATTCTTATGAACACTTGATGGAGTCTTGTGGTTCTCTAAGTGCCTGTTCTGCTTTCTTTGTCTTCTTTTCTGCCTCTTTAACTACCTGGGTTAACTTGAAACCTTTATCATCTAGCTCTGAGGTTCTCTCTTTTCCATGGTGCAATGTATTTTTGATACTTTCTACTGCATCTTTACATTCTCTGATTGTGTCCTTCATTTCCTTAAGCTCTGCCATATCCTTTCTATATTCTACATATCTCTCATCTAACTTTTGGTTCTGTCTTTCCATTTTCTTGTTGATTCCTTTTATTGTCTTTATCATCCATATTTGAAGTTCTTTTGTGTCAAGGTCATTAATTCTTTATAGGTAGAGTCTTCTGTAGTAGCTGTCTCATAGTCTCTTGGGGGAGTTGCCCTATTTTGGTTTTTCATGTTGCCTGAATTTATCTGTTGGTTTCTCCTTCTGTGTTCTTTCTTCTTGTTCACCTTGTCTTCCTTTTTATTTCTCACTACCTCCTTTGTTTCAAATAGAAATCCTTGCTCTTGATGACAGTATATTGCAATATGTTGCTGGGACACCAGGTGGAGGCGTGGCTTTTTTAGGAGACAGAGAGTACAGCCAGCAACCTCTATGGTCTTTATTCCAAACTTAGTTGACTTTGGTGATTGTCTGATTGTTTCCTCAGCATTCAGACCCTGCTGGGCTGGGATCTTAAAGTTCCTTCAGGGGCAAGACTCACAGTGTCCCCTGACTCCAGTTCCCATGGGGTACAGAGTCCGTCAACCTTTCCCAAGTTTGGAGCTCTGATCCCAGCAGGTGGAATTAAGATGCCATACTTTAGGTCCCTGTAAGACCTTCTCATGACCTTCCCACAAAGGCACCCCCGCAGCCACCAAGACCTCAGTATGGTTGCCTTGCCAGCCAGCAAACCTATGGCAAATCCACTCCAACCAGTATTTGAATCTGGTTCCTATATACTGTTTGAGTCCACCCATTCTTCCAAGCTTTCCACTCAATGTTCAGCTTCCCCCAACAACTGAAAACTCAGGGAAGGCTTCCTCCCATCCTGGACCTCTGTGAGTGGCCTTCTGATCCTAGCTGGTTGCAGTCACTTGCCTAATTCATCAGATTTTAACCACTCTGGATCATACACTGTATCCAGCTCACCACCACCTCACTGTGTTCCCATACCTCTGGGCACCGTCCCTGTGCCATGTATAACTGAGTTCTCTCTTTTTCCCCATTCTAGGAGAGCTCACCTGAATAATCCTCCTCCTATATTGCATTGCTCCCTTGACTTATCAAAACATTAACTTAACAAAACATTTTGCCTGTTGTTAAAAGTCTGTAGAGGCTTACAGATATAGGCTGATGGCCTTCGAAACACATTCTGCCTGGCCTGAGGTCCTATGGTGGAGCATTTAAAATTCTAATAAGTCCCTCAAAAGTCCCCTTACTCTTTCTTTTCCTGCTTTTTTGCAACCACAAAGCAACGCAGTTTTCCCTTTCATATATTGGGATACACTGTAAGATTCTGTTGACTAAGTGTTCCCAGCATAACAAACAATAGGAAAATTGCTGCTAGGTAGTTGCTGGGGGATCCTCCTCCCCTTTGTTCCAAAATAGGCTGCTGTCATTACTCTGGCTCTGGCATGCAGGCTCACTGCCCCAATCTCAATTCTGGCAAGGGGCCAGGACCTTTCCATTCTAGAAACTTTCTAGAGTTCCTTTCTGGATTTTTTTTTGGAGCTTAACTATATTGGTTGGTTGCTTTTTTTTTTTTTTTTCGTCTTTTTAACCCCATATGCCATGACAATGTACTTAAACTGGTTTTTGTTACTGATTAAGTCCATTCCTCTGTTTAATTCTAATATATCATCCTACCTTTTACTTGTAATAGAACACTCCTATATTGGATGATTCTTTCTCTCTTCTCATGTGCATAAACCCATTACAGAGACTGTAATCTCTTAATCTAGAAATTAATATTTCTTATACTTTTCTACTGCATGAGGAATTTTTCTATTAAATAAGGAATTTTCTATTCCATAATTCCATATAATTAATTTGTAATTATTATCCACACAATGACTTTTTAATTCCCAGTAATTATTTTTAGCCTGATCATAAAATTTTATTAAGAGCCTGAACCTAGGAAGATAGAACTCTGTCTTTGTTGCTCATAATGCTGGAAGCAGTTTTATTAAGAGAATGGGATTTTTATTCTATTAAACTGAATCTATGGGATGAAGAAACATTTGCGAGGTTTTCCCTAATCCTTCCTTTGCTGGAAAACAAAAAATGTCCTGGAGTTAGAGTTACTTTAATTAAAAGTTTATTAATTTCTTGACTTTAGTTATGTAACATTATTAAGTATAGGGTAGTGAGCCCTAAGAGGTTGTTGGTTTTTCTTTCATTCACTCACTCACCAATATTTATTAAGAATTTGTTACTCTTGGATCATATTAGGTTAAATAAGAAGTCAACAATTTAGTTTTTAAGAGAAACCTTATGTTAAAGTTAAAATAATAGCATTAAAGTTAAATGCTAGTGTAAGAACAACAGCTGTCAACAGTGGATATAGTTTGATGACAAATAAGTGGTATAAATACTATGTACAGAAAGTCAGAGAGAAGGAAAAAAATAACATATATCAATATTCTGGTATGTAGCAGCATAGGCTAAACATTTTATGTACATGTCTCCTGTATTTTTACACAAGCCCCAGAAGTTAGTAGCATCATGTCCATCATACAGATTAAGAAACATAAATCCTTAAGGAACTTGTGCAGAATGATAATCAGCATGGCCAGTATTCGAGTCCAGATCCTTGTTGCTCCAAAGCCATTTCCATTTCCACTTCTTCCTAGGAAACCATATGTTGAGGTGATTGACAGCCTCACAGAGTAGGAAAGACTCAAATTGGATCTTGAGTCATTGGAAATGGCATAGAAAGAATAATGGGAACTTATTTCTGAAGACCAAATGAGGGACCAAACGGTGAAGGGAGCTCTGGAGATGAATGTAAGAGTTGGAAGGTAAAGGCCATAGAAAATTCATCAAGCATTGCAGAAGGAGGAATGAAAGTTGTAAAGTCAGTGAGGTACAGAGGATTATAGGACTTTCAAGAAACATCTCTCAATTAAGGAAGGCTTCATTGTAGAGAGGGAAGAGAGAATGTTTTGGTCAAGGTGGTGCTCAGTAGATGCTGGATGAAGAGAAAGATCTAAAGCAGATAATTATGGCAATATTTTTTAGTTCTAAAATCATTTAAGCTGAACTTTTTCCTCCCCTGCCTTTCCATATCCTCTTGAGGTTAGCAATGTTCTGATATATCTACTCCTCTGTTACAATATAAACTTAAAAAAAAAACTTTATTCAAATTAATATGAGGGTACAATATTTAGGTTATATTTTTCTTACTTCCAGGGCAAAGTTCCATTTCTAGAAGAGCCCCTCACTCAGGGGTATGTTATACACCCTCACAATGTGCACATTAGGTGAGATCCTGCTTCATGCCCTCCCCCCTTCTGCCATACGTTCTTCCCCCTATCCATCTCCCCCTCCCACTTTCCTCTACCCTAAACTGGATTATAATAGTGTCTTATTGTTCTTATGAACACATAATTGTTTATATACTGATTTCATATCCGTATGGAGTACATTGGATATGTATTTTTCCATTCTTGCAATACTTTACTAAGAAGAATGTATTTCAGCTCCATCCATGTAAATGTAAAAGATATAAAATCTCCATCTTTTTTAATGTCTGAATAGTATTCCATAGTATACATTTACTACAGTTTGTTAATACATACATTGATGGGTGTTTGGGTTGCTTCCATGACTTTGCAATTAAGAATTGAGCCACAATAAACATTCTAGTGCAACTGTCTTTGTGGTAAAATGATTTTTATTCTTCTGAGTAGATACATAGTAATGGGATTGCAGGGTCAAATGGAAGGTCTACTTTTAGATCTTTGAGGATTCTCCATACTTCTCTCCAAAAAAGGCTGTATTGGTTTCAAATCCCACTAGCAGTGTAGAAGTGTTCCCTTCTCTCCTCATCCATGCCAGCACTTGGTATTTTGGGATATGGTAATGGGGGCTAATCTTGCTGGAGTTAGGTGATAGAGTGGTTTTGATTTGCATTTCTCTGATGATTAAAGACAATGAGCATTTTTTTCTATGTGTTTGTTGGCCATTCATTTGTCATCCTCAGAGAAGTTTCTGTTCAAATCCCTTGCCCACTTATGGAGAAGGTTGTTTGCACTTTTTTTATTGTCTAATTTGAGTTCTCTCTAGATTCTAGTTATCAGGCCTTTGTCAGATTCATAACATGCAAAAATCTTCTCCCATTCTGAGGTCTATCTGTTGGCTCTTTTTGTGGTACTCTAAGCTGTGCAAAAGCTTTTTAACTTGATCAAGTCCCAGTTATTTATTTTTGGTGTTGCTGCAATTGCCAGGGGGCATCTTCCTCATAAAGATTTATCCCAGACCAAAACCTTCAAGTGTTTTTCCCACACTCTCTTCTAGAGTTTTTATTCTTTTGTGTCTTAAATTTAAATCTTTTATCCAAAAAGAATCAATTTTGTCAATGGTGAGAAGTGCAGGTCCAGTTTCAGTCTTCTGGATGTGGATAACCAGTTTCTCAGCACTATTTGTTAAATAAGGATTCTTTTCCTCATTGCATGTTTTGTTAAGCTTATCAAAGATTAAATGACGATACATGGCTGGGTTCATCTCTAGATTCTCTATTCTGTTTCATATATCTCTATCTTTATTTTTGTGCCAGTACCATGCTATTTTGATCACCGTAGCCTTGTAATATAACCTGAAATCTGGCAACATGATGCCTCTATATTTGTTTTTATTTCTAATAACCGTATTTGCTATTTGGATTTTTTTCTGGTTCCTTATGAACTGAAGTACTATTTTTTTCAAGATTTTTAAAGTATGACATTGGTGCTTTGATGAGGATTGCATTAAATCTATAGATTGCTTTAGGTAGTATGGATATTTTAACAATATTAATTCTTCCCAGCTATGAACATGGTACATTCTTCCATTTGTTGACATCTTTTGCTATTTCCTTTCTCAGAGTTTCATAATTCTCTTTATAGAGATCTTTAACATCTTTTGTTAAATATGTTCCCAGGTATTTCATCTTCTTTGATGCTATTATAAAAGGAATAGAGTTTTTGATTTTGTTCTAGTCTTGACTATTGTTGGTGTATACAATGGCTACTAATTTTGGGGTACTGATTTTGTAGCCTGAGACACTGCTATATTTCTTGATCACTTCTAAGAGCTTTTCAGTGAGTCCCTGGGGTTTTCCAGGTATAAGATCATATCATCTGTGAAGAGGGAGAGTTTGACCTCCTCTGTCCCCATTTGGATTCCTTTGATCTCCTTCTCTTGCCTGATTGCAATGGCTAGGACTTCTAACATGTGTTGAATAGCAGTATAGACAGTGCGCATCCTTGTCTGGTCCCAGATTTGAGTGGAAATGCTTTCAGTTTTACTCCATTCAATATGATAGTAGCTGTGGGTTTGCTGTAGATAGCCTCTACCAGCTTAAGGAATGTTCCTTCTAGGCCAAAAACACTTTCTTGAGTGTTTTTATCATGAAAGGATCCTGGATAGATCAAAAGCCTTTTCTGCATCAAAAAAAGGATTTTCTGGGTTTTTGACTCTATTTATGTGGTGTATTATATTTACAAATTTGCATATGTTGAAGCAACCCTGTGTCTCTGGGATAAAACCCACTTGATCATGGTGTATAACCTTTTTAATGTGTTGTTGTATTCTATTTTCTAAAATCCTGTTGAATATTTTTGCATCGATATTCATTAATGATATTGGTCTATAGTTTTCTTTTTTCGGTGGGTTTTTTCCTGGTTTGGGAATTAGCGTGATTGCTTCATAGAATGTGTTGGGGAGGATTCCTTCTTTCTCTATATTTTGGAAAAGTTTTTTCACTATAAGAACTAGTTCTTCTTTGAAGGTTTGATAGAATTCTTGTGTGAAACCATCTGGTCCATGGCTTTTCTTTTTGGGGAGATTTTGTATAATTGATGCTATTCAGTTTAATAGCACACAGTGGTCACTGCCTGACAGGCCATTGTGCATATCAGGGTCTGTGAGGCTGACTTGAGTTGTGCACTAATTAAAATAGAGGTCAATGTTCTTATCAGTATTGGGAAAATTTGTAAACTGAAAGAGGTTTCAAGATCCCTTTTATTTGCTCTGAAATTCCTACACTTATTTTCCTCAACCATCCACTAACACCTTTTATTCCTTAGCTTCTATTTCCCTAAAACAATCCCCAATGTAATAAGGCTTCTCTGTGATCTCCCTGAGAAGTCCCAAGTTTTTGTGAGCTCATCATTATAAAGCATTTCTGTATGTCAGGTGCTGCAGTCATTAAGATATATGTATTCTCCCTCCATTTGTAAATAGTTCTTAATCTAAATTGGAAAGGCAGACAAGTAAACAAGTAATTATAGTATTTAATGGTAAGTATTGATACTATAATAGATGTTTCTCAAAACTCAAAGGTTTCAAAGAACTATTGTATTTCTTATGATTTCTGTGGGTCAGAAATTCAGGAAGGGGCTTGTTGGGAATGATTCTTCTCTAATTCACAGGGTGTTTCTCTGAGTATCCAAGATGGTTCAACTCTTGTGTCTGAGATCTTGGTGCTGGCTGTTGCCCAGTGTTTTTTGCAATGCATCCTTTGCAATGATTCCCTCTGTATGTGGTCTCTCATTACTCAGAGCAGAGTAAACCAAACTTCTTAATAGGATAGCTAGCTTTTAAAAGAGTGAAAATGGAAACTTCCTGACCTTTTAGGTTCCAGGCACATTTCTGTGGTCAAAGCCAGTCACAGTCCAGCGCAGATACAAGGGGAGTGGAAATGGACTCTGCTTCTTAATGAGCAAGAGTAGCTGTAAAGCCACATCACAAAAGGTTGAGAGGGATTGAAGGGATTATTGCTATCATCTTTGGAAATGTTCCCTCATAATAGAGATATATGGACCTTGCATGGAAACACAGAAAAGTGGGCATTTGACCTGCAATGAGAAGGCAAAGAAGTCACTCCAGAGACAACGATATTTTATCAAAGTCTTAAAAGCAGAATAGCCAAGCATATAATCCCTGGAAGTAATTCTAGCAAAGGGAAAGGCTATTAGCAAGATACAAAATATCAGAGCCTTACATGTTCGAACAGTGAAATATGGGTTAACGGTATTAACTTTAGAATATTTAATAGACAGAAGAAGGGGGGAAAATATTGTAAATTGCCTTTGTCTTGGTTGATATTCCATAAGAAACAGACACAGAAATGAGGATATGAGTGCAAGAAATTTCCAGAAAGCACAGAGGAAAAATGACAAACTGAGGCGGCAGAAAAGGGAAAGATGCCAACAAGCAGGCTTACCACCTGTTAACCACAAATAGTTTACCACCATTGGCAACCAGGGTTCAGACTTGCTGGGGACATCTGGGACATGTCCCAAAACTGTCCCAACTAAGGTACCAGAAATAACTTGGATATATATAATCAACTCCTGCCCATCCTCAGTTGAGGGACACTCTCAGGGATAATAAACACAGCACTTGTAGTCCTTCCACAACTGGGCTGAGTAACACACCTGAGAGAAAGTCCCCATATGAGTTATAGGTGTTTGCAGTATGAAATCATTAGAATGAAAGAGGGTCAGAATGCTCCACCAAGAGTGTCTGCTATAGCCAAATATATCAGTAAATGATGTAGGTTTGAGCAGATAATTGACCTTATCAGATGTGATTTTCTCAGACTGTGTGAGTATATTTCTTATGATTTTTAGAGCATGGTTTATGGATTAGCTGATCACCACTGCAGCATCAGATTCTCATAGAAGCACAAACCCTATTATCAACTGCACATGTTAAGGATCTAAGTTGCATGCTCCTTATGAGGATCTAATACCTCTGCTGGTCTGTGTTTCCTTAAAATTGGTCTCTGGTGCCAAAAAGAGTGGAGACAACTGCTCTAAACTATCCACCTTAAGCCAACTACCTTTTACTCCTGACAACTGTCCAGGATCCCATGTCATTATCTGCTTTCATTAAAATAGGTCTAAGAGACTCTTATTTTACAACTGGACATAATACCAGTTGTTTAAGGTATCAATAACATATAAGAAAGGGAAGGGACTTAGGCTTTCATTGTAACCGCAAATATACAAGAACATCATGCTCCATTTCCTAAGACATGCTAGTCTATAGTAAAAAAATCAATTTGGGAGGTAATCAAATAAATAATTCTAATAATCCCTAACATATATTGAGTTTTTCAAAGTGCCAGGCATTGTAAGTATTTTATATTCATCCTATCACCATATTCCTGGGAGGTACTATTATCAAACCCATTTCAGAGGTAAGGAAACAGAAAGCTTTAGTAACTCAATCAAGGTCATGGCTTATAAGTATCAAAACCAGATTTGGAAACTAGTTTTGTCCAAACCTAAAAGCTAATTTTTTATCCCTTAGTCTACAGTACCTGTTTAAACATAAGGGTTTTGTTGTTGTTGTTGTTTGTTTGTTTGTTTGTTTTTTTATTGAATGGCAACTATGTACATTAATGCACTTCTGGGGTACACTGTGGGGTTTTCACATGGAATCCGAAATACTTCCATCAAACTGATCAACACAGCCTTCATGTCATTTTCTCAGTTATAGTTTTAAAACATTCTGATTTTACTCTTAAAGAGTTTCACTTGTACCCCTGTAAGAAATACCTCAAAAATGGTCCCTCCAATCCCCCTCCCTCCACCCAGTAATTTTTTCTTTTTACTGAAAGGAGGCCTAATTTCATTTTTTCCCATTCATAGGTTAGGATAAAAACACAAGTTGACACATTTCAAATTTTCCCCTTACCCTCTTCTCAAAAGAAGTTACCCATAAATGGAGTCCTGGGAAATATATCTTTGATATTTACTTATCCAATTTCATGCTATTAGATTTAAAATAATTATTAATAAATAGAATAAATGTCTTCAAACACATGTATTTATAGTAAAACTCACTTTTAAGAATAAAATATTTCAATACAAGCAGATTTGCCAAGTGCTTTGTACAACATTATTTGTTCATTTGAATGCAAGTTAGATAGAGTTCAGACAAACATATAACATTGTTTTGTTTGGTTGTAGTATTTCATAAATGGTTTTATTCTACCATTTACCAAACCTCTTTTGTTGATTTATTTAAACTTATTTCTGCCAAGAACACTGAATTTGGTGATAGTGTTTCTTTTGGGAGAAAAACAATCCCTTACCTCAGAAAATTGAAAGTGTTTATCTTGGCACTTAAACCTTGTATTGAGCCTTCTGGAAAGTATTTTAAATTGTTGTTTTTAACCCAGACTTTGTGACTGAAACAGGAAAAGGTTCTGTAGCTCTGCACCAAAACACATATTTATAGGGTTGATTTTCTTTCTACACCAAAAATACTAGGTTGATGGTAGCAGTTTTCAAAATATAATTTCCTAGAACCATGCTATAAATTGGGCATATATCAGTGTATTCAACACATAATTTGTTTTTAAACCTCAAAACTTCAGATGACTAAGAAATACTAAATGTTAGTCATATGCTATCTGTAAAGTGCCTTAAAGGAAAGGATTTTCACTACCTGTTCTGCTGGAAATTTTCACAAAAAGAAAATTCACTTGATATTGCACTTTCTTCCTATGCATATCAACAAAAATGACACTTCTAACATTTTACTGTTTTATGATTGCCTGTTCAGTTTTTGAACCTTATCATCCTTCTATGGAGTCTATGTAACTTGTGTGTCTATGTATGTGTTTGTAACTGTGTATAATATATACATGTATTACATATTAGTGCAGTTTATTATTACCTTAATATGACCTTTATGA
>CAUYQV010181980.1:0-11835 GCA_963574575.1 Galagoides demidoff
TGCACGCCTGTGTGCATCCTCATGTGTAGTGTGTGCGTGTGTGCACGCCTGTGTGCACCCTGGTGTGTAGTGTGTGTGCATGTGTGCACACACATGTTTTCAACAGCAAGAGTTGTTGGGCTCAGTGCCTGTAGCTCAAGCGGCTAAGGCACCAGCCACAGCTGGTGGGTTGGAATCCAGCCCAGGGCTCACCAAACAACAATGACAACTACAACCGAAAAAGAGCGGGGCATTGTGGCAGGCACTTGTAATCCCAGCTACATGGGAGACTGAAGCAAAAGAATCACTTAAGCCCAAGAGTTAGAGGTTGCTATGAGGTATGAGGCCATAGCACTCTACCTCAGGTGACAGCTTGAGACTCTATCTCAAAAAAAAAAAGTTGTTGGTTACAGGGACAAGCTACTCGCAGGAACTAAGCACTCACTTTGCTTCCAAACGAGCAATTTCATCCTGTGCCCAGGTGAGAGCTTCAGTTTTCAGATCTCGTTGAGAACAACATGGCATCTACATTCCCACCAAGCATTAGACGGAGGGGTCAGGGGACCTGGGCGAGGTCGGGAAGAGCGATATCTGAAGGATGTCCACACTGCTCCTTCTCTCCCCCCACAGACCCCAGCAGGGCCGGCCACCTCTGCTCCTTGGACCCCCGGTGACCCCTGGAGCCCAGGCAGCACTTTCAGGCCCAGGTCTGGGAATCACACAGACTGGGGTCAGGTGCTACACCCCCTGAAAGGACCCTGCCGGGACCCTGGGCCACTCTGGTCCTCGCTGTGAGATGGGAACATGAATCTTCATGGTGGTTACAATAGTGACACCACCGGAGCAGGAGTGCTGTGCTGGCTGTGTCCATCTGCCCCTAAGGGGGCAGGTTCTGCAAAGTTCTCTGGGCACGAGTGGCCCCAGGCCTCCTCCCACGAGAACAGGAAGCCTCCTCTCCGTGCCTTGCAGACTCAGCAGACCTTATGGGGCCGTGGGGAGCAAGGCACAGGGACTGATCTGGAGGCCAAAGGCTCCAGGCAGAGATAAGCGGCAGCCACAGCCTAACATGACACCTGCAGAGCCAGGTCCTGGGGGTTCCCAGGGTGAACCTGCAGCATCTCAGCAAAGGGAGGAGGAGAGCAGAGTGGACGAGGAGCAGCAGAGGGGAGGAAGGCCAAGGAGTCTGCAGGGACAGGGGCCAGGGTCCTCCTATCCCAGCAGCAGCCCAGCCAGATGGGCACCAGCCTGAGGCCTCCAGACCAAAAGC
The DNA here is from genome assembly GCA_963574575.1 of Galagoides demidoff. NCBI lineage: Eukaryota > Metazoa > Chordata > Mammalia > Primates > Galagidae > Galagoides > Galagoides demidoff. Next base: position 1,247 of record CAUYQV010181980.1, read on the forward strand.
CCCATGGCAGGAGGGCAGAGTGCATGGGGGAGACGGCTCAGGGACACCCCAAGGAGAAAGCAGAGTAGCTGGGTCTTTCTGTACCTCAGTCTCCACACACATAAGATGGGCACAGCCTCGTAGAGTTGCCAGGTGTACCAGCTGAGGTGCCGTGAAATCAGCCCAGAGGGGGAAGCCCCATAGCCACTTTGATTATTTTAAGAATCCACGGATCCTGAGAGGGTCCAGAAGACAAAAGTTAAAACATAAAACAGGTCTTCAAAGCCAGCCTCACATCTGTATTCCAGGTGTGGAGGAGGATCGCTTGAGCCCAGGAGTTTAAGACCAGCCTGGGCAATACAGTGTGACCCCATCTCTACAAATAAAATTAAATAAAAACCTGCACACACACGCTCATAGCAGCATGATCTGAGATGGGCAGAAGGCAGAAAAGGCCTGGACAGCTGTCGAAAAAAAAAAAACCAGATAAATAGAACACGGCACTGGGCACCCTGGAGCACTGATTCACAGCCAGACCTGGGACAGTCCCAAAAAGGGGTGCAGAGCGAGAGGAACCAGAGGCAGAAGCCTCACACTGCACGGCTCCATTGCCATGAACTCTGCAGGACAGGCAAGTCAGAGGGACGCAGGTGGGTGCGCCAGGTCCCCTTTCAGGGTGATGAACATGTCTTGGAGTAAATGGGGGTAATGGTTGTGCGACGCTGTGGGTGTGCTAAGTGCCACTGAATTATTCACCTTAATGTGGTTAATTCCATGATGTTCTGTGAAGTCACCTCAGTAAAATACAATTTAAAGATAAAGTTAAAGCAATAGCAAGAACACCAAGCGCTTAGGGGCCCCGAGGGTCTCAGCCCCCCACCATGAAGTGGGGACCTCACTGCCCTGTCACACCTGAAGAAATCAAAGCACAGAGAGGGTGAGTGACATACCCAACGTCACCCAGCCCCTAAGGGGCCAAGATGGTCAGAGTGGGATTCACCTCTCCTGGTCCAGATCCCAGAGAGAGGTGTTCGAGGAGGAACTCAGGAGAGGGTGACCGGAGGTGGGAAGAGGACAGCAAGCAGCTGTTCCACCTCTGTCCCAGCTTTGAAGGACGGTGCAGGAGGGAGCCAGAAGCAGGGAGGGTAGGAGGGGTGCCGGAGAGACCCTGGAGCAGACAGCAAAACCACACTCTGTCGGGCATCCCGAGCAACCTTCCAGAACGCAGCCTCGCTCCTAGCAGCCTGGCCTGCACCCTGACACCCCCACCCCCCACCAGAGAACAAACTGACCTCCTGCATCCTCCAGGCCCGTCCACAAACACCAACCCCCAAAACCCATTGCGCTCAATTGCCGATGGTGGCTGCAAAGCTTTCCTTTAAAATTGGGGGTGGTGGTGGTGGTAAGTGTTTTATTGACTATCCTTATCAACATTAGAACTCAAAATCAGAAAGTTTCGTAGCACCCTGAGGCCCCCAGCACACACTGTGACACCCACCCCAGGGCACAGAGAGGGAGGCGACCCCACCTCTTCCTTCCAAGCCTGGCAAGGGGCTCAGCATTCCCCCCCCCAGAAGCAGCCTGTCCTGTCCTCGGTGCCCCGCGTCCATGACCCCCCGGGCTGCACCCAGCCCAGCAAACACACGAGTACCGCTTCCTATCCAGAGGCCTCTGTGTCAGGCCAAAGCCACCACTCCCACCTTCAGAGCCCCTCAGCTAGGGCAGGTGGCTGTGCTCCTGGGGTTGGCCACCCTCTCTGCTCGGCACAACCCCAATACCCTCAGGAACCCCTCCAGCAGAGTGGCCAGAGTGACCACCTGTGAGCCCCACTGAGCCACAACACAGGTGGTGCACACCCAACCTGGGACCCCCATGGGGCTGCAAGCCGGCCTGGGCCACAGCCACCCTTCAGCCTCATCCCAATTCCACCCAAGGAAGACGAGAAAGGCCCCGCTAGAGTCTGGAGCAGAGGGGTGGGCTCCGGACCCCTGCCCAGCCCACCATCTGTCCCGACAGTCGGTCCATCTGCCCAGGCAGCCCCTCCTCCGGGCCCACCATCTGCCCAGCCTGCAGGGCTTCCTCCTGGCTCTGCTGGGGCCCTCGGGAGGGGAAGGAGCAGGAGCCAGAGCCCAGGCTTGGCTGCCTTGGCCCAGCCCCAGCTGGCGCCTGCAGAGCGGGGCTGTAGGAGCTGGGCCTGGGCAGGGTGGCTGCAGGGCAGCTGAGGACCTCCCCAGCTATCTCCTGGTGAGGGCCAGGGGGAGCAGGAAGGGGAGAAGGAAGAGGAGCAGGAAAGGGAGGAGGAAGGGGAGCAGGAAGGGGAAGAGGAAGGGGAGAAGGAAGGGGACGAGGAAGAGGAGCAGGAAGGGGACGAGGAAGAGGAGGAGGAAGGGGAGCAGGAAGGGGAGCAGGAAAGGGAGGAGGAAAGGGAGCAGGAAGGGGAGCAGGAAGGGGACAAGGAAGAGGAAGAGGAAGGGGAGGAGGAAGGGGAGCAGGAAGGGGACGAGGAAGGGGAGCAGGAAAGGGAGCAGGAAAGGGAGGAGGAAGGGGAGCAGGAAGGGGAAGTGGAAGGGGAAGAGGAGGGGGAGCAGGAAGAGGAAGAGGAGCAGGAAGGGGAGCAGGAAAGGGACGAGGAAGGGGAGCAGGAAGGAGATGAGGAAGAGGAGGAGGAAGGGGAGCAGGAAGGGGAGCAGGAAGGGCAAAGCTCAAGTGGGAGGGCCTGTCCCTCACACACCCAGGCCAGCCAGGTCAGGGGTCCCTGCTGGCCCGGCCTTGGACACCTGCTGGCCCAGGCTCTCAGCTCTCTCCTCCCTGGCTGGCAGTTCTTCTGGGCTCCTCCCCTCACCCCCACTCTGTGCCTAGGAGGAAAGAGAGCTGCTTCCATCCAGGGTCTCAATGCGGGTTGGCAGGACCTGGTCCCTGGGACACAGACACAGGGAGCAGGGACACTGGAAGCCCCAACTCAGCCTCCAAGGTCCAGCAGCCACATCTAGGCCCAGGTACCCTGAATGCCCTGGCCATTGTCTCAGACACCACCCATGGAAAGGCAGGGCCTGCCTCAGTACTCCCCTGTCGGGCACACAGCTAATCGTGGAACCCTGGGGAGACATCAGCCTGGGAGTCCCTGGCTGAGAGACAAGTTAACAAATGAGCCCCAAGAGGTCAGATGAGGTGAGACCCCTGTGGGAGGCACAGGAAGCCCCCAGCATCCCCCTCTGCCTTAGTGCTTGAGGACACACACTAGGTCCTCCCCTGCTCACAGAACACCCACCACCCACCACCTCCTCTCTTCGTGACATAAAATGTCAGCAGCATGGATTCTCCACAGTGAGAGGTGCCGGCTCCCCCCTGCAGGGAAGGTGAGGGCTGTGGCTCATTATAAATTACACCCCCACACACAAACCCAGTGGTCAGGGTAAGGTTCAGCCCCTCGGCATGACTGGCCAGGTCTTCTCTGCAGGCAAAATAGAGCAGGCCCTGGGCACAGCAGCCCCTCTCTCTGGTCCCCAAGCAGCCCCTAAGATTGTGCCTAGCAGGGAGCAAAGGCAGGACTGCAGCCCCACTACAGCTGTGCTCCTCCATTCCCCATCTGGGTAGGACCAGTCAAGGCCCCAGGGCAGGGGCCAAGCTGGGCCTGGCACCCACTCCCACCCATCACAACCCTCCTATAGGACCGAGTGCAACAGAGGGTGTCCTCTTGCTGCCACTGTCCACCACAGGCCCCTTCCTCACTGCCAGGACAAGCCCCCACTCCCTGGGCCAGCCCCTAAGCCAGCCCCCAGCACACCCAACCAAGTCACCTCTCCGCTCCTCACTCCATGACGTCATGGCAGGGGAGGCTGCAGATGACTGCGCAAATGTCTGTTTTCCCTGAAAACTGGGTAGGCAGAAAACCAGCGTCCCATTTCCTCCATTAAAACACCCCAAGTCAACAGGGCCAGGAGAATAGGGGACCAGGACAGTGGAGACACTGTAACAGTGGAGACACCACCAAACTCCCTCCGAATACCCTGCAGGGCACCAGAGGCTCTGTCCTCCTTAGTTTTCCCAGGCCTGGCTGGAGGAGGTGGGCGCTGGAATAAAGGTACATGGACACACAGAGACCTCAGCCCTGGAAGGGCCCTTATCAAAACCTGAGCCCAAAGCTGGTAGATTCATGGCTGGACACCACCACCTGGTGGACATGGTGAAGAACTACCAAAGCCAAACAAAGTCAAGTTGTTCTGGTTCTGGGATTTTCCCCACGTGGGATTTCCTTCCCTCTCCCCTTCAGGACTGTCCAAAACCCCCGCCCTCCATTCAGATCTGCTTAGAGAGTATTGCTGGTTTTCAGAGAGCCCAATCCAGGTGCCTCAACCAAGACAGGAAAACAAACACCTCGCCCCCCAAAAAAGTGCTGGCAGGTCACCAGGTGACACGCCCCCCCCCCCATCACAGATGGGACAGGCACTCCTGGCCTGCAGTTTTGAGGGGGAAAAAATTCACAAATTCCTGGCCAGAGAGGGACAAATCAAGCCTAAAAGTAGTGAATGCAGACTCGGCACCTGTAGGTCAGCAGCTGGGGCTCCGGCCACATACACTGGGGCTGGCAGGTTCGAACCTGACCCCAGCCTGCCAAACAACAATGAGAACAACAACAACAACAAAAATAGCCAGGCGTTGTGGCAGGCACCTGTAGTCCCAGCTACTTGGGAGGCTGAGGCAAGAGAATCACTTAAGCCCAAGAGTTTGAGGTTGCTGTGAGCTGTGACACTACAGCACTCTACAGAGGGCAACACAGTGAGGCTCTGTGTCAAAAATAAATAAATGATAAATGAATAAATAGTGAATGCAGTTGGCAAAACACACTGACTTCATAAAAGATATAAACATTTAAAACAAAGAATGGAAAACAAAACAAACTAAAGCCCCACTGGCAGCCCCGGCAGTACATAGATCCCGACGTCCTACTCTGAAAACTGTGGATTAAGAGAAAGAAATTAAGAGTTTCCCTTTTAGAGCTGTATGTCTAGGTAACTCAATGCTCTAGTTGATAGAAAAATTTTGGGTTTTGTCTTTGTTTTTAACAGAAGAATTTAAGTTATTCATTGCCAAGGGATAATAACATTAGAAAAATCATTGCCTCTCCTGAAATAGTTATTTCTCACAAGGGTCGTCAAAGAGACTGCTAGATGAAAGGGAAGGGCATTGAGGTGGTGACCCCTGGACCCCCCAGTCATCCCGAGCATCATGCGGGTGCCTTCCTGTGACAACATGAAGGCTTCTGGCAATAGAAAGAGGAGCCCAAATCCCTCCAAGTGACACCACAGGGTGACAGTCAAGTCCAGCACGGTGAAGGGGGGGGGTATTTATCAGGACAGGAGTGGAGGTGGAAAGGGGCAGGGACTACTGGTCCAAAGTAAGAGATGGAAGAGATGCAACAACCACACCCCAAACCCAGGACCTGTGACCAGGACACCTGACACAGCAAGTGTCATCAAGGGTCCTGATGAGAGACATTACCCAGGATGACCCAAGGTGTTGGGGCTGAAGTCAGGGAAGACGAGACCCAGTCCACAGGAGTGACCCCGAGTGTCTGAGGACCAAGGTCCAGGGACTCAGTGGTTGATAGTGGCCTCTGGAATCTGGAAAAGTCAAGGAAACAGATTGCCCCCCCCACCCCAGCCTCCAGAAGGACCCAGTCCCTTCTGACACTTTGGTTTTAGCTCCACCAGACCGTGAACCCCAGACCCACATTGTCTTGATCCTTCTGTGGTTCATGGTGGGGTGACTGAGTTCACCCCTGCACTGTGAGATGTGCCCCCCTCAAAGCTTGTTCCATATCACACTTCACACATCCAACATGGGCTTGGGGGATAAATAAACAAATAACCCCACAGTGTCTTGATCCCCTGAGTTTGTGGTGACTTGTTTCAGCCGCACCAGGAAACTAATATGCTGTCCCAGGTTTGCCTAGATGCCAGCTGAGCCCTGTGACACTGGAGATGTCACACTGGCTGCCTGGGGACCTCCTTCCATTCCCACCCTAGACAGGGTGCAGGGCCCTCCACCAGGGAGGCTGTGCTGATTCCCTGGGAGGCCGAGCTGTCTTTCTGCCCTTGGGAGAGATGCCAGGTCCTCCACTGATCCCGAGAGGTCCAGCTGGGTGGCCCCGAGATGGACAGGGTCCCTAGAATAAGAAACCTGCCCATGGCCCTCTGCTGCCCCTGCCACGAGCTGTGTGTGCACACACAGGGAGAGTCCACCTCCATGGTCACAGTCCCTGGAGTCCAAAAAGAGGCTGAGAACCACAGCCCTTGCGACGTCCCTGGGTCCCAGTCCCAAGCTGGAATTTGATTCCTGACCTTAGCCAGCTCTTAGCCCATGGTGATACTGATTTGATGATTTAGCGATATCTTATCTTTCTCAGAAAGCAGATTAAATGTTGATGGCAAAACAAATTTTCAGTTGACAAAACACTTTCACCAGCCACCAAAGCCCCTGGCCCTTCCAGCCCACAGAGGGGCCACAGCGTCTGGGAGGGCAGATGGGACCATGCTCACAGCCCAGGGCTGGCTCTGAGACACGCAGGCCACCTGCCCCCAGCCCCTATGCCCTGTGCCCTGTGCTGAGGTGCCTGGGTGCATGTGGCACATACACTGCACCCTTGCCCCCCACCTCCTGGTCCTTCAGGAGCAAACCGTGCCACCCCTGCTGCCTGTCACACTGTGGGCGCCCCTGGAACAGAGGGGCCCAGAGAGATGACAGGTTGTGGGGAGAGCTCACCTGAGACCTGTACAAATTAACATGACAGAGCTACAGGAAGCAGGGGCCACACTCCAGGCACTAATCAGAAGCATCTGCACGGGGACAGTGGGGCATCTCCATGCTCTGTCCTCTGACCTTCCCAGCACTCCCCACGCCCCCTCCCTGGCTCAGCCCTACCCCAACAACCAATTGTCACCAAGAGGAGCCGGTGGCTCTTGAGACACTGCCTGTTGTGATCAAGTGGCATGCAGCATGGGCCCCACACAAAGGTGGTTTTGTACCCAAGGGCTTTCCCTCCCTCCATGAGACCTCATCCCCACACTCAGGGGGGGAGATGGGAGAGCAGCGCCGACAGGGACATGTGGACAAAGGTAGTAGTCACTTTATCTGTGACGTGCCCCCTCTTCGTCCTTAGGACACAAACAGGTGTCTCTGGAGATAGCAGGTCCTCTGCCAAGTGTCAGGGAAGTTCCTGTGTGATAACAGCCCCGACAGGCAGGCGTCCCTGTGCAGAGCCAGCAGCACCTCTGGCCTTGGAGCAGAGTCAGCCCCTGCCGCCCCCACCCACCGCCTCCTGCAGCCCCCCTCCTGTCCCCAGTCCAGCCAGGCCCGGGCCAGGGAGGGACAGACACGCCTTACAGTCTTCACGGGGAGGCCCCAGCCCTCTTCCTCCCAGCACAAGGGAAAACCCTCCTGGAAACTTCCAGGCCTGAGTCCCCCGGGAGTCCACAGCTGGTGGTAGAGGCCAGACCAGCTGGAGAAGATACAGTCAGAAGGATTTATACGGAGCACTGAGGGGCCACAGCAGAGCGGCTTCTCAGCGAGTCCAAAGGGAAATCCGCAGACCCGCTGGGTGGGAGCATCTGCCAGGCCAGTGCCCCCTGGGGACGGCACAGCAGAAGCCAGGGGGTCGGGGGTCCTGACTCCCCAGCCCACCCACCCCAGTTAGTAGTTGCTGAATGCCAAGGCCAGCAGAGGTGACTTCCTGGCCCCAACTGGCAGACCTCAGCCCCCACACCCACCTGCCATGTCTCCTGGGGGACAAGGGGCTCTGAGAATTAGTGGGGCTGGGACTGTCGGGCTGACACCCAGGAGCAGGTGGAGGAAGGGCCCGCTGGGCAGGCTGACTTACCATAATGTCCAGCTTAGAATGCGCTAATGGGACACAGCACCATTGTTAAGTCGAGCACATCTACGGCCCCTCCAGAGTCCCCCAGACACTGGGCTGGTTACATCATGATGCTCAAATGGGGCATCGCCCCGAGTTGCAGGAGGGCACAGCAGAGCCACAAAGCTCCCCACTGCCACCCAGAGCCATCCAGGCTCCTGCAGTGCCTAAACCCCTGAGACCATTCCCCTGAACAGAGGGTCCCAGAGGCAGGGGCCGCACTGAGTCTGTGCCCCTGTCCAGCTGGGCCCATGGCCAGCTCTGCAGGATGAACTGGGGCCACCATCTTGAGAAGCCTCCACATGAGGCTCGGGACCTTGGAGCTAATTCTCATTTGACAAGCAGCTGGTGTCATTAAATAAATAACGGGGGGACAGGGAAGTGGTGCTAACGGAGGTCAAGGAGAAGCCGGGAGAAGGCAAGAGATGGAAAAAGAACAGAACTTTCCTGGGGACAGTGAGGGAAGGGGCTGGGGCTGCTGGGGGCAGGGTGGGAGAAGAGGTCTCAAGGTGCAAGAAGCCACACTGAGGAATGAAGGGCAGCAGGCGAGGGCACAGCAGGGAGCCAGTGACAATGGGTGGCGGCGTCCTGGGGCTCCTGGACTCCCATCCCGCCTTAAATGCAGGGGCCCTTGGGGCTGGTGTCTGTCCTGCAGAAAGACCCCTAACTGGATGCAGGGAGGCACCGTCCCAGACCAGAGCTGCTCAGGGGGACCTGCGGAAAGTCCTGACTCCACAGAGTCCAGCCGGGCCACCAGGTGAAGTCCTCCGCCACACGCTGCACTCTGGTGACAGGGCCACGGCCCAGGGCTCTGCTGGGGGAAGATGACCAAGGCCCATCCCAGCCACGTGCACAGACGTGTGCAATGCTCCTGGGGAAAGCTCGTCGTCACGTGACCTGGACGGGGCTGTGAGATTTTAAATTAAGTCTTGTTTTCCTTTCTGATTTTCTGTATTTCCAACTTTTCTGAAATGTGTAGCGTGAATTGTGTTTTAAATTATTTTCTAAATTATTTTAAATCTTAAATTGTTTGTTTCGATTATTTTTTTTTTTTTTGAGACGGAGCCTCAAGCTGTCCCCCTGGGTAGAGTGCCATGGCATTTCAGCTCACAGTAACCTTCAACTCCTGGGCTCAAGCGAGTCTCCTGCCTCCGCCTCCCAAGTAGCTGGGACCACAGGTGCCCACTACAACACCGGCCATTTTTTGGTGCAGCCATCATTGTTGTTTGGCGGGCCCGGGCTGGGGATTTGAACCCGCCACCTTAGGTGTACGTGGCTGGCGCCTTAGCCGATTGAGCCACAGGCTCAATATAGCCGAGCCTCGATTATTTTTCAAACATTACCTTCCAAACTATTTTTAAACATCTTGCGTTATTTTTACTTATTTTCTTTTTTTTGAGACAGAGTCTTACTATGTCACCCTCAGTAGAGTGCTGTAGCGTCACAGCTCACAGCCACCTCAGACTCTTCAGCCTCAGCGATTCTCTTGCCTCAGCCTCCCAAGTAGCTGGGACCACAGGTGCCCACTACAACACTTGGCTATTCTTTGGTTGTAGTGGTCATTGTGGTTTGGCAGGTCCAGACCGGGTTCAGACCCACCGGCCCCAGTGTATGTGGCCAGAGCCCTAGCTGCTGAGCTACAGGCACTGAGCCTGTTTGCTTATTTCTCCTAGAGGGAGTGACAGAGGCCTTGCGGTCCTGATCTCAGTGTGTGTGTCTGTCCCCCACCATGGGCAGGGTCTGCCTGTCTCATCCTGGGGTCACAGCCCCCACACAAAGCCTAGTGCTTCTTGGGGTTTCTCATCGTTGTTAGGGAGACAGAATTTAGAATTCTCTAAACCTGGTCCTAGCACCCTTTCCCTCTCTGAAAGGCCACAGGATCCTAGGGCCTTTTTAACTTTTAATTGTGGTAAAACACACACAACGTAAAGGTTACATTCCCGTTGTTGTTCAATCCTCCCCTCACCCCCATGACAATTCCTGTCTTGAAAAACTGAGACTCTGCTCCATCCAGACACTGCCGACCCTGCAGCCCTGGCAGCTTCATCCCACTCTCTGCTGCTGAGCGCCTCGTATGAGGGGAGTCACACGGGCCTGGCGTGCCCTGCTCTGCACTCTGTCCGAGGTGTCACCAGCCTGAAGCACACTGGGGTTTCCTTCCTTCTAAAGGCTAAATGGCGTGTGGATGGACCTCCGCTGTTTCTCCACTCATCAGAGGCAGACGCTGGAGCTGCCTCCCCTCATAGCTGCTGGGATAACGTGCCTGGGAGCACAGGTGTCACGAGCCCCTTAGTCATGGATCTGAACTCTTTTTTTTTTTTTTTCCAGTGGTAAGTCAAAACATTCTGGAACACTTCACAAATTTGCATGTCATCCTTGCCCAGGGGCCACGTTAATCTTCTCTGTATCGTTCCAATTTTCGTATATGTGCTACTGAAGCAAGCACAGGGTGTCACTCTGTCACCCTGTATAGAGTGCCCTTGTGTCATCATAGCTCACAGCAATCTCAAACTCTCAGACTCAAGCGACCCTCTCATCTCAGCCTCCTGAGATGAAAAAATTAACATTTTTTTCCAGGAGAAAGCTGGGACTATAGGCGTCCACCACCACAACTGGCTAGTTTTTCTATTTTTAATAGAGACAGGGTCTGGCTCTTACTCAGGCTTCTCTCCAACACCTGAGATCAAGGGATCCACCC
>CAUYQV010181982.1:0-49206 GCA_963574575.1 Galagoides demidoff
TTGGAGGTTGCTGTGAGCTGTGATGCCATGGCACTCTACCCAGGGGGGATAGCTTGAGGCTCCGTCTCAAAAAAAAAAAACAAAACGTTTTTTCTTGTGGCTTAGATGCCCTTCCTGTTTCTCTTCTTTCCCTTTCTCACCCGTCCCCAGCATACGTGTCTGCCAGCCCTCTCACACGGCCGGGTCTGCGCACGCTGCTCGCGCTGCCCTTTCCTCCATTTCTCAGCCTGGCGTTCACCCACGCATCTGCCAAATGTCTGCTCAAATAATACCCTTCCCAATTAGCCAGAATTTTGACTCTTTTCCCTCTGCTCCCACAGGATTCTATTCATCTATTTATTATTTATGACGCTGGTCCATATACAGCATTACATCATGAGTTTCTTGAAAGCTTAAAATGCATTGTATGACAGCTCCGTGTCTGGCACGTAGTGAAAACACACAGCAGGTTTTCTGAATAACAATTAACATAGCTCACTATTTTTTTTAGTGTTTTCTATGTTAGATGGTGTTTGGAAACAACCTACATTCATTACTTATTTGCTCTTCAACATGGCTCCGTGAGTGAGGAACTATGGCTGTGGACATTTTCAAAGGAGGACACTGAGACACAGGTCATTAAGTTACTTGCCCAGCTGACTCAGGGAACCATCTGGAAAGCCAGAAAGTCCATCCTGAGTAGTTAATCCAGAGTCTGGCATCCCAAAGCCCAGCCCCCCTGAGAAGAGGAGACGAAATGATCTAAACATGATTCTTTAGAGCCCTGTTTATGCATACAGGGAAACACGGTAGCCCCGTCCATTTACTGAGCATCTATTATATTGTAGACACAGAAGACATAGCTGTCGGTCTCCGAAAACTCAAACAAATAGACATGTATGTTAATAATGGATAGAAACCTGTTATAGAAAAGTACAGACAGGCTCATATGAGAGTCAGTGGGGACACACAGTGAGTGGTTATTTGCACACAGGTGGGAATAGTAAAAACTTTATGGATAAAGTTTAAATTTTAAGATAGGACATTTCTTGACAGGTGAAAAGTGGTAACAAAGATCAGAAAGAGGGAATTACAAGAGCAAAAATCTTCACTATTAACATCATCAGTTCAGATTAAAAATATAAAAAAAAACATAAATAACAATGAAACCCCCCCCCAGAGAAAAACATTTAATATAGTTCTGCTATACGTTGGAATATGTCCACATTCATGTTCACTGTATTGCATCAGATGAATAAACAAACACACACACACACACACACACACACACACACACACATTCAAACCCTTGATTGCATTGGGTCATCCCACTTGGTTTTACACAGTCCTTCCATTACAAAAGTATGTGTAGGAGTATGTATTGCATTATTGCACCCATGCAAAATTCTACAGCAGACCAATTATTCTATAGTGAGAAAATATTAGAACAGTCCTTGCCTTTGTCCTCCGAGGAGGCGGTATTTTCTGGTGAAGCAATGTGATTAAGTGAACAGCTTTCAGCTCATGCCACATCTCCAACAGCGGTGGTGACAGTGACATCCCTGTTTTGTTACTGATATTGGTTGAAGATGCCTTCTGCATTTCTTACCTAGATAGACTGATAGAAAAATAAGGAAAAAATGAATCCCAAACCAGAACTATACTTACATGGTCGCTTGATTTTTTTTTTTAAAGGTTTAACGTAATTCAGTGGGAAATGGAAAGTCTTACCAAAAATGGTGTTGAAACAAGGGGCTGAACACACATAATAATCAAGCACAATTCTTGTCTCAAACTACACACAAAAATTAGTTTGAGAGTGACACGTACATGTAAAAGAGTACATCATAAAGTTTAAGGGAGAAACATAGGAGAATATCTCCTGGTCTTAGAAAAGGTTTTTTTAGCACATGGAATGGAAAAAAATAGAAGAAACGTAAGACAAATTATTTACAAATTGGTCTCCATCAAACGGATTTCCCCCTAAAAGGCATCAATAAGAAAATGAAAAGCCAGGCTACAGACTGTTAGAAAAACCTGGCAATAAATTTATATCAGAATATGTTTAAAAGATTCCTACATGACTATAATAAAATAACAAATAAGTTAATAAAAGCATGAGAAAATACTGGAGTAGCTATATCAGTGGATGAATGGGTAAACAAACTGGGGGACACACATACAATGGAATATTATTCAACCATAAAAAGGAGAGAGGTGCTGATATATGGAAATCTCAAAAACAGCCTCACTGAAAGAATTCCGACACAAAAGTCACATATCACATGATTTTATTTACATGACATATCTAGAATGGGCCGATTCACAGAGGCAAATACAGACCAAGAGTTGGAGGGCTGAAGACAGAGGGCAAGGAGGAGAAACCGCCTCACAGCTATGGGCTTTTATTTTGGATTGAGAGAAATGTTTTGTGATGGTGACTGTGCAACATTTTGCTAAATGTACTAACTGTTATAGGATTGTTCACTTTAAATTAGCTATTTTCATATTAGGTAAATTTCATCTCAATAAAATTTTTGAAAAGCAATAAGCATCAATTTCGCCTTGCAACTGCATCATTTTATGCAATTGAAATTTCTGCATGATAGTCATGAGAGTCTCTGTGAATTGGCCCATTCTAGATACATCATGTAAATAAAGTCATGAAAATCTAAAAACTTTGCAAGTCTGAGAACCTATAATTTTCTAACTACCATACATATTATAGAAGAGAAACAACATACGTCTGAACTTTTCAGTCAAGTTCAACACATATTCAGAAAAGTCCCTGAGAGTACAGCAACATGATTTTTCTCATACTGAGCATACCTTAAAACTAACCCCAAGATCAAACAGAAATTTACAGCATCCCAGGGCCCATCATATGCCTGTCATAGCAAGCACCGCACCTATCTCCATGTTTAATCACTCTACTGACTTCCAATGGTACATATTGGTTTTAACCACATGCCATTATGTAAATAATTTCACATGACGTGTACTTTTTTATGTCTTCTTTAATATAAAATTTGTGAAATTATTTCATTTCTTTAATTATACCTCATTCTCATTGCTATGAAATATCACAGTGTATGACTATACCACAAACAACTTATTTATTCCACTGTGATGAGTGTTTGGAATGTTTTCAATTAATTTTAGGGTTAGTGTTAGGATTAGGGCTATGGTTAAGATTGGAATTGAGACTAGAACTACAGTTATAAACTAGATTTTACATTTAGGTCTATGATATAATTTGAAATATGGGCCAAAGGAGATTTTTGTTTTGTTTTTAAGATGATACAGAAATTTTCCCAACATCATTTGTCAAAAATAGTTTACTATATTCATTAAATTGCCTTATGCTTCTGTAAAATAGGTTGTACATAAATCTATGGCTTTATTACTTGACACTCTCTTATAATCTCTTTTGATATCTGTATGTCTTAATCCAAGTACCTCACTGTTTTGATGCAAATACTACCCTTGCTTTTAATAAGATAGTTTTCTAATCAGACAATAGCCCAATTTCATTTTATTAGAATTTTTATTTTACTGTTCTAAGTGTTTTTTATTTTCCTGTCAATTCTGGCATCAGCTTGTCAATGTCTATAAAAATCCTGCTACATTAAATCTATAGATCAATTTAAGGAGAATTGGCAATGTTACTGAGTATTCCAATATGTAAACACAATGTGTCACCCCCGTTGGGAAGACTTCTTTAATGTCTCTCAAAATTTGTGTAGATTTTTTTATCTTCCAGGTTTATCTCCAATTATTTTATATCCTAATTCTATTGTAAATAAATAAATATATATATAGAGAGAGAGACACACACACACATATATACACATATATATATGTAGAAAGAGAAAGGGGATGGGATTTGGGGCTACTATATAAAAATTCGGTTGATTCCTGTGTTCAGATCATCTATCCTCCAGCCTTGGTAATCAACATCTTTATTTCTAGTAGTTTCCACAGGATTGTCTACAGGGAAGATCGTGTAGCCTTTGAATAAAGACAGTTGTACTTCATTTCTGCTTTGGAAATATTTTGTTGCTTTTTTCTTGCCCCACAGCCTCAGCTAACGTCTTCGATAGAATACTAAATAGGAAAAAGATCTGACATCTTTGCCATGTTGCTGATTTTATGGGGAAATGTTTATTCTTAAACTACCCAAATGATGTGAGTTGCTTTCCTCATGGTGAGAAAGTTCCCTTATAGTCACAATTGATGAGAATTTTTTAAATAGAATTAGATGTTACATTTCCTCAAACGTTTTCTCTTGTATCTATAGAAAGGACCATTTGTTTGTTTGCTTGTTTCTGTTTATTTAGATTGTTAATTCTGTGAATTAAATGAACTAATTTTTAAATGTTAAACTGAACTCACATTCCTGGGATATAACTTTCTGAATTTCAGTGTATATTATTTGTTCTTACATATTGTTGGATTAAATTAGCAAAAGTTTTGTTTACGATTTTTGTATTGTCTTTACGAAAGATGCTGGACTGTAATTTTTATTTTTGTAATATCTATGTCAGGTTTTCATATCAGGGTAATTTCACAAGACACGATTAGCTAAGCAAGTCTCAGATGCACGATCTTAAATTAGATCACCTCAGGGAGATGAGCCCTCGGCTACTAGAATGCTTCACCTGTAAAGTGTACTTTTTATCCCTGAGGACTTGGACGTTTTTGCATCAGTATGACCAAATAATTTATGGTAACAATGTGATTTATGATTAATTCATGTTTTTTTTTTCTTGGTAGAGTGTGGAGAAGAGATGAGGGGAACAGTCTGAGTTGAAGTCCGTCCTGCAAGTACTTAATGCCTATGTGATTGACCTCCAGTAAAAAAATTAGCATCAAGACTGAGATGTGTGGCTCAGCGCCTGTGGCTCACGTGGCTAAGGCACCAGCCAAATACACCTAAGGTGGCGGGTTCAAATCCAGCCTGGGCCTGCCAAACAACAATGACGGCTGCAACCAAAAAATAGCCAGGCATTGTGGCGGGTGCCTGTGGTCCCAGCTACTTGGGAGGCAGAGGCAGGAGGCTGGCTTGCATCCAGGAGTTGGAGGTTGCTGTGATCTATGATGCCACAGCACTCTACCCAGGGGGACAGCTTGAGGCTCTGTCTCAAAAAAAAAAAAAAAAGACTGAGATGTGCTTCCCTGATTGGCAAAACTTTGCAGGTGCTGTCAGCCATCATTGCAGGAAGACATATGCATGTCCCCTAATCAGACTCAGCTGTGAAACAAAATCTGGATGTTTGTACCTGGCTAACCTGGACATTGCCCCACGTGCCTTTCCCTTTGCTACTTGTGAACTAATATAAAATCTTAAGGCTCCCCACCCCTAGAGGCTGACTGAAGACACTCCCTCTTTGCCAAGGGGATACCTTAAAACTGAATTACTAGTCATGAGAAAGAGGGTCAGCTATGCCTGATCATGCCCACCCACTCTTCTTGGAGATACCCTTTGTAACTCATTAACAGGACTAAGGCTAGCAGGGCACACTTGCAGGTCCTCAATTTATACAGCAAATATATGGCAAGTAGTTTGTCTCTGATAAAAGACACTTACTTTAACTCAAGCATTCCTTTTTGATGATGACTCCTGTTTTTTAGACAAAGCCTAACTCAGACAATTGCCAACTAAAGAATCAGGTTTTCATATCAGGGTAATTTCCCTATAACCTGTAATCTGTAAGCCCCCACTTTGAGATGTCACCTCTTTTCCGGCCAACCCAACATATGCCTTCCATGTATTGATGTATAACCTGTAACTCCTGTCTCTCTGAAATGTATAAAACTGAACTGTAACCCCCCCAGGGGTCCACGTGCTCAAGGCTACTTAGGTATGGCTCCAAGCCATCATCTTCCCATTTGGCTCAGAATTAATCCCCTTACATTATTTTACAGAGTATGGCTTCTTTCCATTGACAGATGTTAACATGCCTCTTCTCCTTATAACTAACTGTGAGTATATCAACTTCAAAACCCTTATAGTCAATTACCAATCCTAAAACTGGTCTTGGGGATCACCACCAAGTAACTGTTGACCTCATAGGATGAGTAGGGAAGTATTCCCTTCTTTACAATTTTCTGGAGGAATTTGTGTGGAATCTATGCCATTTTCTCACTAAATTTTTGGCAAAATGCACTTGCAAAGGCATTTGTGCCTGGATTATTCTTTGTGGTTGTCTTTTAGCTACCAGTTGAAATTTCTTAAAGACTTAAATTATTCAGGTTATTGATTTCTTCTTGAGTGAGTTTTGGTAGTTTGTGTTCTTCAAAGAATTTTGTTAGTTTGTTTAGGTTATTAATTTTATTGACATAAAGTTGTCTGTAACATTCTTTTAATATTCTTTTAATAAGTGCAGAATCTATGGTGATATTGTTTATCATTATAATTAGTGAAAATTTCTAATCTTTCTAATCTATATGGCTAGGAGTTTATTAACGTTACCAATGGTCTCAGTGAATTGGCTGTTGGTTTCATTGACTTTTTATTGCCTTTCTATTTTCTCTCTCTCTCCTTTTTTTTTCTTTTTTTTTACTTTTAGGATATTAGGCCATAATTTTTGTACAAATTGAGTCAGGGTTATAAGTGTACCCCCTACCCAGAAAGTGTGCATCACATTCAATTGGTGTGAACTGACCCATCCCCTCATTCCCATCTACCAGCTTGATTTTCATTGAGATTTTCTTCCATGAGGGTTAAGTGTTGCTTGATCAGTTCCAACCTCATACTCAGTACATGTGTTTGTCTCTCCATTTCTGTGATGTTTCACTTAGAAGAATGGTCCCAGTTCCTTCCAACTTATCATAACAGATAGTAAATCATCATTTTTCTTTATGGCTGAGTAGTACTCCATAGTATACATATACTACATTTATGAATTTCTTCATGTATTTGTGGGCACTTGGGTTTGTTCCACATTTTTATGATTGTGAATTGTGCTGCTATAAACATTTAAGTGCAGGTGTCCTTTTTATAAAATGACCTTTTACCCTTTGATTTCCTGTTCTCAATTTGCTTTTTTTTCCTACACACCCAATACTTTTAAAAAGTTGTTTGTTTGTTTGTTTGTTTAGAATATTGGTTTTATTCTCTATTTTAAAAGATACCTGAAATTGAGAAATTGTGCCATGAATTTAAGGAAAACATTATTCATTTAATATCTTATGCTTTTTATTGCATCAAATTTGATTTTTATTATTTTATTGACTTATATTATTTCTTTTTTTTTTTTTTTGAGACAGAGTCTCTCTATATCACCCTCAGTAGAGTGCCATTGCATCACAGTTCACAGCAACCGCAGACTCTTGGGGTCAAGCAATTCTCTTGTCTCAGCCTCCCAAGTAGATGGGACTACAATGCCTGCTACAATACCTGGCTAGTTTTTTGTTGTAGTTGTGGTTATTTAGCAGGCCTTGGCTTGGTTCAAACTCACCAGCCTGGGTGTATGTGGCTGGTGCTATAACCACTGTGCAAGAGGTGCCAAGCTGACTTATATTAATTCTTTCAGGCTGAACATTATTAGCTCATTTTATTAAAGGAAGAACTGAACCTCAGATAATTTATCTAATAACTGTGATAGAAGTAGAAAATCAATTCATCTTTGTTTTCAAATACTATTTTGCTGAGAATTTATGTATTCTGCTTTGTAATGTGGTATATATGATGAATTTTGTAAACTTATACTTAAATAAGCACTGTGTAAGCTGCTAAGCATATGAGATTATGACTCTAACATTTATGGCAAACATATTATATACCAGATATATACTAATTCTCTTTATCCTCACAGCAGCCTTAGGAGGTTAGTTATGCCAGTTTCCCAAACAATCAGAAGGAGGCCCAAAGAAATACTAAATAATTTGTTTACTGTCTGCAACTTTTAAACTGTAGATTTTATAATTAAGTACAAACAGTTGGAATGTAGAACCTCAGCTCTTAGCCACTAAGCTAGCTAATTACTTCAACAACAGTTTATTCTTAACATTTCCAAGATAATAGAAAACATTTGCATTATGCACAAATTTATGTAAACACAGAATAATTTAAAATACGAAATCATCTACATTTTTCTACAGCCATCAAAAAGTTTCTACATAGGTCTCATCTAATTTATTGATATAATAACCATTTTAACAGCCGGAATATTCACTAGGTTTGTGTCCATCAAAATAAAGACAGATGAAAAGGAGCAATTTTGTTTGGTTTGTGCCATTTCTTCTCGTTAATATATTTAGGGTATAATCATGCAGAGGACAATAAAGGGAAGTATTTTAGAAAACAGAAGATCATCTACCCTATAACTAATAAGACAAGTAATTTGGAAATGTTTCTCTTTTAAAGATCACTTGTTGGTTTATGGTGTTTACTGCTATTTTGTAGCTTGATTTTTAAAGAGCCCTTTTACAACTCAGAATTATCATTACCATGTGAAACAAACCAAGAAAAAAAGCATTTCTAAAATAAAAATAGCATTTGGAGCACATCTGTTGCAATGACATGTTTTAAGGAAATTTGCCTCTATGGGAGTCTGGTGACTTGTTTGTGTGCTGCCTTAAGAAGGTGCTCTGTATGACTGACAATCAGCCTATCTATCGGAAGGGATGGGTGTTGCCATGGTAAATACACATTTTTTAATTGAATAACAAACTAATGGGCACATAAAGCCCATATAACTTATTGGTGCATAAATTGCCTCTCCTGGAGCTACACATAAACATACACGTACACTGAATTTTTTTTTGTATTTTTTTTCACGATTTGTTTAGACGGTAACATCATGCGTCTCCTTTTGCAGCCTGAAGCCTCCTTCCCTCAGACCTCATCTTTCTCACCATCCCTCACTGATGAACTGCAGTTTTCCTAGTTCAGGCAAGAAGGACTGTGTGTACAAGGAGGGGATTCAGGTGTGAAACTTTACATGACTCAAAATATCTGGGATCCTGACATCTAAAACATCCCAGGGAAGCAGCATTATGATCCAAGAAAGTCCTCATCATATCTTTTTGGAGTTCTGCATAAAACAGGGATTCTAGGGCAAGTGATTACAAATAAATACTTTTGGATTTTACTAAAGGAAAGTTCTCTATAAATTTGCAAGCTCAAGCTATCCTGTTCTCCCAGATGTCTGGTATTTATTTAGTCTCCTCTGCTCTGCCTCTTCCCTCCCTCCCTCACACCGCACTCCTGTCCCACCCGGCTCAATTTACCCGTATCCTTTATTGGCACAGCAGCAAAAGGTTTTGTCCTTTTCTTTTAGTTTTTCTCCACTTATATATTATGGACTCACGTGCTCTTATTTATCCTTTACTTTGAAGAGGAGAGCCCTTCCATGGCACTGTGCAGGTGATACCATAATTTTTAAGATGGCGCTCTGCCTCCCTTTTCCATTCTGAAGATTACTTCTTTCTGGTTTTACTTTAATCACAATGAAGCATGCAGAGAGGACGGTCATTTGGACTCACAGCCAAGTTATTTTTGGAAACACATTGACAAATTTTAAGTAGACATTGTATTTTACAAAGAATGCTGTTCTGAGATCACTCTGGCTTGAACAATAAGAAAATTCAAGACTACAGGAGGCAAGCACCACAGGATATCCATAAGTAACAACACCTACTTATCAACGAGGGGGAGCTTAACAGACTTGTTTCTGACTGTGACAAACAGTGAGCAGAATTTTTAGAGAGGCTGTAAGCAGAGAATGAACACAAAAGATAACTCTGGAAAAGATTTGGTGTATTGCGCTAAGACTGCTTCCTGGTGCAAATCAAGAGTGATTTAGAACAATAGTGACGGATCCTTTTCAGCAGCTGCCTGGACTTGTATTCTATTGCCTTGTAGAGTTCACTCACCTTTGTTTTTCCACTTTGATTTCAGAGTTCATTTTTCATGATGTTCATTTTTTATGATGAAAGTGAACCCATCTTGGAGGGATAGATGAATAGTTCTTGTGGGTTCAAAGACACCTTCAGTGGCTCAGAACAAAAGGAAATTATTATACAGATCAAGGTACTACATGAAAATGTTTTTACAGATTTTAAATAAAATATAAACAGCTGTTGAGAGAAGCATGGGGCAGGAACAGTTGTTACCAATCCCTTAATAATTGGAACACAAATCCGATGCTGTTCATTATGTGTAACCCACATTCCTCTATGGGGAAAAAAAGTCAGACTTAAATGTGTAAAAAATGGATTCAACAGCAAATCAGAACAAATACAGAGAAAGGAAATGGTGGATCAAGTCTGAATTTATTATGTAATTTTCTTGAAAACCAAGTAATCAATATTTTCTAGCTATGTAATGAGAGGTGCTAATAGTGATAGCCTGCTTTTATTGGCTACCATTCAAAGGACTGTCTGTTAAAGGATAAAACACTCCAAGGAACTCTTTCTCCTGTCTTTTAATCCTTCTCTTGGTAGTAAAATACAGTCTTATTTTCTAATCACAGCCTTTCTAGATACTAAAACAGAAAAGGTATTTCTCATGTCTCCTTATATTTTATTCTTCTTAACTTGCTATGTGATACAAATTCTCCTAGTGACGAATCTTACCAAAACACTCAAGTATATTTGAGTTTAAGCATACAATTTACAAGGGTGGGAATCAGTGAGAGATTATGGAATTATTTGTGAATGCTTACTCAACTGTGAGTTATAGACCACGAGCAGGAAGACATTATGTTCCACTTGGCATCAAAAAAACGTAAAAACTAGCCAAAAGATTTTACCAAAGTAACTCCATCGTAATATTTTCATTGATGTCACATGATAGAATAGAACAGAAAGTACAGGGATCCCACTCAGAAAGACTACTTATGCTTTTAGAAAGTCAGTGCACATAAGTTAATAGCGTCTGGTTATATGTGATAGAATAAAAGTACTGTAGGAATCAAGAATACATAGAGCATAGGAATGTTCTGGAACAACTGAGCTAGCTATGGGGCATTCTTATGTAGTTGCTGAAAATAAGACAACACTTCCTCCTTCAGTCTCTCGACTGCAGCTATTTTATCACCAAGAAACATTTGCTATAGCTATACTATCTTGATAGGTTTCCAAACAAAGTGTTTTTTTTAAGTGTATTCCCCTAGAACACAGTTTGATTTGGCTCAACATACTTATTTAAGGTAATGCATTATAGATTATAAGAATGTTGCATGGATAAAGTATTAAAAACCTTCTCCTTAACCTACTGAATAGAAAAAATATATATTATTTGTGACCTTACCAAAATATTTATAGGTATCTTCTCCTATACTGTTGTTTCTTTTTTCATCTTTTCCCTGTTCAATCTGATGATACTCAAATTTACATTTCTCTAATATTTTTAATCATTCCAGAGGGGACAAAATAATAAAATAGTTTTTAAACAGAAAATCTCTGAAATAGTAAAGTGCTCGAAACAGTAAATATTAATGGCTCCATTTTGTAAGTAGAATGAATATATGATACATCCCGGGGTGACCTAGCACATAACGGAGGGAGAAACTTATTTAATATGTTCATTAGTGGTATTTATTGGCACACTTATGCAAGGAAGGAATGATCATTCAGTAACAGCATTTTCATCAAGAGAAGTACCCCCGAGAGAGCCTTAACGTCCCCAGGAAATCCAAACATGCACCATGTTAACATCCGAACAATGGCATTCCTAAGTGAAGTAATTAACAAGCATATGTGTCCTGACAATCCAGACATCAAAGAACAAAAAATTCCACCTCAAAATTAGATAATAAAAACCAACTAGGAAAGGGCAGCTATTGTTGTCTGAGTAAATCTGGCCGATGCATTTTTAAACTGTGGTTCTAAATCATTATACTGAGAGTCAATATTTGTTTTATCTCAATGATTTCCATCTCAAATTTTCTCAGTCTCCAAGTCAGAGATGATTTTTTTTTCTCAATTTTTATGTTAGAAGATCACCCTGGGATTTGGAACTCCAACTGAGTCTCCACTGTCTCTTCTCCCAGTGGTTGATAAAGATCTATAATTATAATGAGGCCAAAGATTGCCCCTGTGATCTACAGGGGCAGAACACAATATCCCCTGTTGTTTGCTAAAAACATTCTGCTCTGCCAGCCTTCAAGTTTTTTTCTATCAGTAAAGCAGAAGGATGAGCTGAAAGGAACAGAAATAACAAGATTGCTTCTTACAGAACAGTCAAGCTACAAACCTTCATTGTGTCTTAGAAGAGGAAAATCCCTTTACCTGGTAGCTTTGCTTTGGGATGCAGAGTTGCATTCCAGGTTGGACCCCAATCCAAAATGTGAGACCCCTGTTCCACTGATGCAAGTAAAGGCAGGCGACTTGGCTTTGATTGTCACTGAGCACTCCCCTTTCCTCCCTCATTGGCAGGCACCTCCCCTTCCTTGTGCAGATTGCCCATCCCCATTGCCTGGCTCTCTCCACAGATATGTAATCTGGCACTACTAAGTAAATCTCTTGTGCCTCATTTTCTATAAAAGGCAGCTGAGTACTGAACTTTCATCTTGGAATGTTTTTAAGGATTGAAAGAATAGAAATAGCTAAAGGGCTGGGACCAGGGCCTTGAATGAGTGCTCTATAAAAGATGACTATTGTTATTGTTAGTACTTAATGTTACCTGTAGCATAACCCAATTTTTTTTTTAACATCTCTCTAGTATCCTTTTCCTTACTGTATAGTCTGGAAGGCTAAAAAACACCACTTCATTGACTCTCTCCCAGCTAGGCGGCAGGGGGCGATGAGTTTCTTCTGATCAGATGCACCTGCACAGGTGGCACCTCTTCAAAGGGAAATCAGATGCTCTGGATAGCGTGGTGGGATGTTGGCATCCCAGCCAGCCCTAGGTTCCTAAGTTTGGGCAGCAACTTCATAGCTGCTTCCACTAGAAGAATCCCATGATGTGGTTGGCATGTTATGCTGACTGCGAAATCCAACTCTGGTTCTCTGGCCTTGCCAGATGTTCTGTAAACCTTCAGCAACACCTTCATAAATCTGTTTATGCTTAAAATAGCTGGAATATACTTTGCCATCTACAATTAAGAGTGCCAGCTGTCACAAAGCATCATTTAAGTTTTCCCAGGGCAGCACAGCCCTATCTTGGGAGTGTGACTACAGTGTGATGAAGCTGTATCTTTCATGTAGAGAAGACAGACTAACTACACTCCTGCAGGCAAAGATACCTGCTCCGCACAGCTGGCGAACGGATGCTTCCCTGAATGCTTTTGGCCATTCTTCATGCCACCTTCAGCTTCAGTTTTCCAGAGAATGAGAGACACCTGCTCCAGGGGCTCCATGTCCATAGTTTCCCTCCAGCACTTTGTGCTTTTTCTATTTCACCCTTTCACCTTAGGCCAGATTAACATGTTCAGAGAATAATTCAATGTCTGCCCAACTGTGCATCTTTGAATAACAATGCAATTTTAGTGTAAGTAATGTAAATATTCGTAGGAGGTAAATTCCAGATTCATACAGGTTCCCAAACTTTCCAGGAATTTCTGGTTCCATTTCCAAATCTGCTCTTCTTTAAAAATCTCTTCAAGGTTCTTATTATATTTTCCATTAATTTAATCACAGAAGATTTAAGATTCTTTTAAAAGAAATCAAAACTGCCAGTAATGTAAGGGCTCAGTTGAGAACAGAACATAAGTCTACTTTCTCATTCACAACTGTTTTTACTTCTCTTCCCTGGCAACCCTAACCAGCCTAGGAACGGCCTTCAGTTTAGTTATGATCTGAGAGCCCCCAACTCCTAGACTTTTTAGTTCTCAAGAGACTAAATTTTAGTTCAAAGCTTTTGACAGGGCTGGGTGTGGTGGCTCATGCCTGTAATCTTAGCACTCTGGGAGGCCAAGGCAGGTGGATTTGTTGAGCTTAGGAGTTGGAGA
This sequence comes from Galagoides demidoff, assembly GCA_963574575.1. Taxonomy (NCBI): domain Eukaryota; kingdom Metazoa; phylum Chordata; class Mammalia; order Primates; family Galagidae; genus Galagoides; species Galagoides demidoff. The sequence goes on from CAUYQV010181982.1 coordinate 13,881, forward strand.
CCAGCCTGAGCAAGTATGAGACCCCTGTCTCTAAAAATAGTTTGGCATTGTGGTGGGTACTTGTAGTCCCACCTACTTGGGAGGCTGAGGCAAGAGGATGGCTTGTGCCAAGAGTTTGAGGTTGCTATGAGCTATGACACCACAGCACTAAACTGAGGGCAACAAAAAAATCAAAATTAAAAAAACAAGTAAACAAATAAAAACTTTTGACAAATCTGTCATGGTCATCAACCAGCTGAGAGTACCACAACTCTTGCCACATGCCATGACAATTGCCACTCTGATCAATCTAATCTAATTAAAACAATAGCTTTTAGGATATATTTAATCATATTAGCATGAATAGTAATAATAACAGGACTCAATATATCAGCATGTATTATATTTAGAGCAATTACCTTTACTATCAGTTCATCCCCTGAGGGTGCTTTATTTGTAATTTGCAATGCAAAATTAGAAAGGTGGTCTGATGGTACCACAAATGCTTTCAGGCATTTAAAAAGTAAATCTGTTCTCAGATTTAAATCTGGGCATTCTGGGCATAACCATTTGGGCAATACCTTCCCTTGATCCCAACCTTTTCTTCTCCACCCTCTAAAATTTCTCACTCTCTTCAAGTGGAAGATACTTTCTATTCCACCTCATCATTCCACATCAGTTTAACTGGGTATGATTTCACCCTCAGCCCTTATTCTTTTAACAACACACATGGAATTTATGAAATGCTGCTATATATTGCAATTTGTCATCTACTTAATTTCACTTTTCCATGAGAGGATTAGTCAGATCCGCAGAGACGTATATTAAGCCTTCAGTTTCTGTTCTTGATTCCCTTGGAGTGTGTAGGGCTTTCCACAGAGACAGTAAATATTTGACAAATAGAGAGGGTCACAAGTTCAACTCTTGCAGGGGTTATGCGGTCAACATGGCCCTGTGCCACCAAGCCTGTCATAAGGATGTGAGTGGAAGTCACCTACCCTGTGGGCAAGCATGAATCTGCCCACTCGCAGCTTCTGAAATGCTGCCTGGGCTTAATGAAGGAAAGTTACAGCACTTCTAGGGTTATGTAATCCAAGCACCTTCCAAATCATGTCCCTTGAATGATCTGGAAGGTGCTTGGATAAAACACCCACCAGCTCCCTTCTCTGCAGTAAACACCAGCCCAGAAAAGTAGCCACTTTTCCTGGGAATAGAGTTAATTTTGCTTTCCGCCTGATTTCATGTGAGGGATGACTGTGTAGATAGCAGGGGATCCAACTCAATCATTAATTAGTGATAGAGTTTTTATTTTAAATAAGAGAAATGTTACATTAAGATAGACTTACATCTTATTAAGCGATTCCTCTTACATTGTTCCATTTCAACTTCATAACAAATTAGGGAGGCAGGTGGACATATAATAAAGCTACATTTGTTATGAATTGGAAAAATCAAGGCTGGAGAGAGTCAAGTGTCTTGCCCAAGGTTTTGGAGAATCAGGATGGAGCAGAGATATAATTGAACTCACACCATTGGACACCAACCCCACACAGCTCTTTGCTCAACACTACTGGGCTCAAGATCAAAACTCTGTTGTTATTTTGGCAGGGAGGCTCACCACACAGAATGTAGAGGCAGCTCTTATTGAGAAAGGGAAGAACAATTAGGGTTTGGGGGCTTTCTTTACCTTTTGTATATATTTTTTGGTCAACAGGTAAGATTCTTCCTAATATCACGTGCTTATTTTATGTGTAATTTTATGCTATTCTCTATTCACTTGTTGCATGTGTGTGTTTTCACACGATGACGATTAGCATTCCCGAGACTTTTCCCCTTGGTGAAGCTTATCTTAAATTCAAAGACATAAACACACACTCTCATTTACCTGTAGAGGAATGTTTATATAGACCAAAAAAAAAAACCATAGCAGCCAAAGTGAAAGCTTATAATCACAGCAGGACCTAATGAAAAATGGAAAAAAAATACAAACTATACAACAAATAGTAAACAAGGAGTTTTTATTGACCTGGTGGGCACTGGAAGTTGGCCAGCTCCAATGGTCAATTGGTTAGTCTCCCCTTTTTAATGAATGCATATAAAGTTTCCAAGATAAGAAGCATTGTTTTGTTCCAATGCTGACTCTATCTGGGGAAAAGTTAAGTAGGCAAGCATCCCCAAACCTAAATTGATTAGCGGCAAGCTGACTGTCCATGATGCAGGATGACTCAAAGTGTGAATATTCTGCTCCTGAGCTCCTATTTTAATAAGAGAGAGGAGAGAGAAAATAAATAAATAAATAAAAAGATCCTGAGGTGAGAGGCGAGCAGTAGGGTGGGGTCAACTTTAGTCTCATCAAGCTTTTGCTACCAGATGCTAGTTAGAGATAATAAGAAAAGTCAGGAGAGGTTGGAGGACAGCGGCATGGTTGGAGAAGAGCAGAATGGATCTTCCACTCACAAATTTTCCACTAGTATTCATAATAGTTTTATCACTCAAAATGTAAATCATTTCTTTATATTGGTTTGCTACATCTTGATAATTAAATGACTTGTCAGTCCTCAGAAATTAATCAAGAAAATATAAAAATGGAAGGAAAGGAAGGGAATATTGCTAAGAACTACTGATGTGTCACTGCTTATTTAAATGACCTTGACTATGTAAATAAACCTTTCATATACCAGCTACAAAACGATATCCAAATATTTTATCTCTGGGTGTGTTAACCACAACATTTGTAAGTATTCTTGTAATGAAATGAGGTGAAAGATGCCACAAGCACTTTTCAACTAATATCCATAGGTATCATTCTCTTCTATGATTTTGAGTGCTTCAGGACACAGATATTTAGGGATTTATATTTATAATTACAGATGAATTCTTTTGTTGAGGAACCTTATTTTACATTAACATATTTTTACCATGAAGTACCCTCACTGCCATCTTCATGGACTCTGCTGCAGATGCTGGTACCCAGAGACAGGAAAAGGAAGAATTTACTGATGTTTAACTCTGACAATTACAGATATTTCTCCCGTCAGTGTTCACTGTATAATGAAAACTATACAAAAAATACTCTGAAGATCACCTATCTACATGTAAAGGGAATACAATAAATAGGAAAAACATTCTGACAATTCTCAGGAAAATATCTCAACTATGAAAAATATCTCAACTCCTTGCAAAAAAAGAGGTTTTGGATGTTTACAAAGTACAAAAATCACAATTATTCAGGTTATTAGTCTTGTTTATTAGCTAATTCTTAGGATCTCTTTTTCACTGCCCTTGGAAAATCAGTTATTGAGGTAATTGGTAGCATCGTATGCTAGTATTTTAAAGGGATAAACAAACTCTCATAAATAATTCATTATAACTTAGATGCTTGAAGCTTGGTTTGGGAAATGAAATATAACTTAGAAAAGGATAAAAGTCAAAGGAATAAAATTGGTTATGCAAATATATATTAATCATCTCTTCATCATTAGTAAATCCCATGACAGTATTTGAGGGCAGAAGGTAACAAAATGTGACCCCAAATGAAAATTGATCCTGGAAAAATTTCCTCGGGGAAATGTCTCTCTGAGCAGGGGAGTAAATTAGAGTAAGACATTGGAACAAAATGGGTAGAAAGGGAAGGAAGAGAAAGCGGAGGCTACAGGAAAGGAAAGGGCAGGGAAGCGTTCTAATATGGCTGTCCTGAAAGAAGAAAGGAGGAACTTCATAGAGACCCGGAAGCCTAGGAGTTAAAAGAATAAAATAACCAAATGATGGCAGGAAAATAGAGAGAGAAAGAAAAAAGAAAAAAATATTGTATTGTCTTAGGTAGAAAGTATGATGCTATTTTTGCCATTTGCAATCAATTTCTTAGAAATCCAAGAAGAATTATGCAAAGGTTACCCTCCCCTATCTCCTACATGTGACCTCTACAGTTAAAATGTTGATTTGTGTGTATGTGTGTGGGGGGGGGAATCATATGTTGAAGGATATAAATAAAAAAGTGAATGGAAACATCATGATATGTAGTGAAAGGGAAGGATCAATTTTAAAATTGTGTTCACAAAGAATATTTATGTTTGTAATTACTTTGGGGCCAGGAAGAGAGAACATTATGTGACATCTTGGTATACTCTTTTCTGATTAGGTAAAAAGCAAATTCTTAGAAGTAGAATCCTGTGAACTACTTTAGTGAGTTGCGTTGATCCACTTAGCCCACCCCAAAGAGGGATTATGGATGAAAGTGATATTTTACTCTATCGTACAGCTAATTTTCTAATATTATCTTTTCTAAAATGGAGGTTTCTATAGCTGCAATCCCTCTCACTTCTGTATTGTGCACCATTCACGTGGTGAAGGAGGATGACCTGATGGATGCACCATCAATTCATAGTCTTCCTTATGGAAACTACTTCTAGACTTAATGCTTGCAACAAAATCACATTTGATTCAAGGATGCACCATCAATTCATAGTCTTCCTTGGCTCAAGGAAGCACCATCAATCCATAGTCTTCCTTATGGAAACTACTTCTAGACTTAATGCTTGAAACAAAATCACATTCCGTTTAAAAATTCTAAATAACCATTTGTCATTGTAGTTTGGACTTGATTGTTATTGGGAAGCTTGAAGTTAGCCCTCTTCCCACTTTCAATCTGGGCAATCATGAACTAAAGACATGTTATGGTCTTAATAAATATATTTCTGGGTTTGCTTAGTAAAACACTGGCAGCCATACCTTGAGGACAAGGCACTTCCAGCCCTTGAGCTTCACTTCATGATCTTTGGACCACTATTGCCATAGATCTCATCAGGTCCAATGTTCACTGGGAACCCTGGGTTGGGTGTTAAGATAGCTGACAATTGGCTCACTAGAATTTCATTCACGTATGTCCCATGGCAAGACAAACCAAGTACTTAGGGTTTCTCTTTTCATGAGTTTGATAAAAAACTGCATTTGTCAAGAGCCCTAAAGATGTTATATTTTCAAATATAATTACCATATCTCCGATCTCATTTTTTCCTGCATACTCAGTAATATTTGATACAAATGCTTTCCAGCCTTGAAACTATCAGCCCTTCCTAGGCCTAACGTGCTTTCCATAATATAGAAAATGTAAACCTAAAAAATATAGAGAGAGAGTTCTTGCAACCTGTGATTAAAAGTGGAATTTAGGTTTAACCGATCAATGTCTCCTCAATGTGACTTGGGAGGCAAAACTCAGATGAGGGCAGAAGTCCTTCTGCTTGTGCTGTTTTGCCAGGCAGTCCTGGTCTTTAGAGAGTTTTTATGTTTATTTATGCAGAATTATCAACTGTTCAGTTATTAATTTGTTTCAAGAATCTATTTCATTTTCATAAATTTTGATTTTTCTTTGACTAGCAAAACAATTTACCATACTATATATTTCAGCATTGTATATGTAAAATCTGAAGTATTGTTTACTCATTTCTTTCTTCCCCTCTTTTTTTTTTGTAAGACCAAGTCTCACTCTGCTGACTCTGCTCCTGAGATTAGAGTGCCATGGCATTAGCTTAGCTCACAGCAACCTCAAACTCTTGGGTTCAAGCCATCCTCCTGCACCAACTTTCTGAGTAGGTGGGATCGTGCCTGGCTACTTTTTTCTGTTTTTTTTGTACAGATTTGGTCTTGCTTTTGCTCAGGCTGGTCTCCAGTTCCTGAGGTCATTGGATCCTCCAGATCTACACTCCCAGCATGCTGGGATTGCAGTCATGAGCCACAGTGGCCAGCCATGTTTACTTGTTCATTTTCTCTTTTTCTTTGTCATAATTTAACTACCATGAAGAAAGGTTCTTGTTTGTCTTCCCCATAAAAGGCCTAGAATAAGTGCCTAGAAAGTGTACAGTTGTCAATGCAAAATGTTTGATGAGTGGAAAAAAATGGATCAATGATTGATTGAATTGGGGTTATATTGGGACTTAAAGATTGGAGCAACATAGATACTATGAAATGTCCAATATCTAATCAAAAGTGTAGTTTATTAATCTCAAACAAGAAGCAATACAATTAATCTAAGTATGCAGTGAACTATCCACACAATTTTGCCATCTTAACAGTATGTTGATTTAGCCTAGAGACTGAGTGGCATTGAAATTGCAAAATGCATTTCCACAGCTTGTTGGAAACTGAATATTTCTCCTTGTGAGAAGTGGTCCAAAGCCTGGAAGAAGGGGTAGTCAGCTGGTGCAAGGTCTGGTGAAAATAGAGAATGATAGAGTGTTTCCAAGTCCAGTTTCTGTAGTTTAAACAGGGTTATTTGTGAGACATGTGGCCAAGTGTTGTCTTGAATAGCAACAGCCTTTCTCTACTGACCAATCTTGGCTGCTTGATCACAAGCATCCTCATTATTTCATCTAACGGTTTGTAGTAGACATCTACTGTCACCAGTTGACCAGGTTTCATGAAGCTGTAGTGGATAGTACCCGTGCTGGACCACCACACAGACATCATTAGCTTTTTACAATGAATATGTGGTTTTAGGCTGCGTTTTGACACTTCATCTTTATCTGATCATTGTGGCCAAAGCTTTAATTGTCAAAAAGAATCCCTTCTCATCACGCATAATAATAAGATGCAAAATGGTTCACCTTATGTCATGATGGCAAAGAAAGACGAGCTTCAAGATGATTTCTTTTCTGGTCCTCACTTAATTCATGCAGAACTCATCTATCCAGCTTCTCTATCTTGCCTATTTGTTTCCAGTGGTCCAGTATTGTTGGAGTAGTAAGATCAAACCTTGATGCCAGTTCACATGTAGTTTAAGATTCATCTGTTCCCACTACAGCTCTCGGCTCATTATCCACCTTGGTCTCAGGTCACACACATGGCTCATTTGAAAGACTAAAACGACCAGAATGGAACTTCTCAAGCCATCAACATACTGTGGGTTCATCAACCACATCCCTCCCAAACATTTACTGGATATTTTGAGCTGTCTGTGTTGCTTTGGTTACATGACAGATATTTTCATATTTGATAAGAACACAGATTTTTGACTTATCCGTGGTTTCACAAAAATTACTCTAAAACACAATGGAAAGATCATCACAAGCTAAAATGTGCTTTTGAAAGGCTGAGGATGTATTTGCACAAAAAAATGAAACAACGAGCATTTAAGTGAAATTTCAGAGATGTCAATGGTCAAACATAGCACTTAAGGAAATTGTACATTTTATACTTAATAATATTTCTGACATGATATTTTTAATCTTTCATTTACATACATACATATACATGTGTGTATACACAAAAACAGAGAGAAGATATAATGTACCTTACTCCTTCAAAATTTGACCTTAGAAAAAAGAGAAAACCTTCTTTTCCTTCTCAATCTCTGTAGCTAAGTTCTAAGTACAACATATGCTTATTATTTTTCATATTTTAAGTTCATTTTAAATAAATTTTGACAAAATTCCCCTATTATTTTTTAAATAAACATTTTTAGAGAAGTTTGAGACTTATAGAAAAATTACAAACCTACTGCAGAGTTCTCATACACCTCCATCTAATTTTTCTTATCATTAACATCTTACATTGGAAAGGTATATTTTTCCAATTAATAAAATGATATTGAATTATTTATTAACTTATGCCCATAATTCACAGACGTCCTCTGCTTTTACCCAATTTCCTTTTTCTGTTTCAGATTTTCATCCAGGATGACACATTACTTGGAGTAGCCATGACTCCTCGAGCCCCTCTTCTCTGCAGGAGAGTTTCAGACACTCCCTGATGATGACAACCTTGAGAATTAGGAGGAATACTGCTCAGGTGTCTTGTAGAATGCCACCCAATTAGGGTTTTCTAATATTTTCCTCATGATTAGACTGAGATAATATGTTTCAGGAAGAATTCATATGACATGTGAATTCATCATATATCAGGAGATAATCAGCAGACTTCTCACTATTGATATTGACCTTGGTTGTCAGACAGAGTTTGTCAGGTTTCTCCACTGAAAAGTTACATTTGTTTTCCCTTTTCCATCCTATGCCTTCTGGAAAGAATTCATTCACACCTAGAAGTGAAGAGTCTTGCTCCACCTTCTTGAGGACAAAGTATTTACAGAGATGATTTAGAATTTATCTGCCTTGAGAGTTTTGTCTTTTATTTATTTGTTCAATCGTTTATTAATATAAATATAGACTAATGGCAACAAATTATTACTTTGTGTATGTATTTCTGCTTGAACTGTTTCAGCTTTGGGTATAGACAGCCATTTAGTTGCCTGCTGTGTCCCTTTGATGTATTATCATAATTAAAGCCTTTTTTTACTACTTTCTTTTTCCATTACTATAAGATGCTTCCAGCGTATCTTGCATATTTTCTAACTCCATTCATACAATCAACTATTTCTCCAAGGATTCCTAGTTTCTTTTGTTGAAGAGTGGTGTTAGAAACCAAGATAGCTGCACATTGCTACTGGGGTGGTCTTGTCTCCAAGGTCTCTCAGCTGACAAAGAAAAAGAATATTTTATATAGAGATTTCAACCATGATGTGCACATATCTAAAATATTTCTATATGTAACCATGTACATCTCTATTAAATACAAGCTCATAGATACAATATGTTAAATAAACATATATTAAATAGACATTTTAAGTACAATATAGACGCCTTCAATTCCAGGGTATTACCACATAAATCATGCTAGCCTCCTCCTCTGATATGTAATAGCCAATATCTGTTATTCAATTTTAGTATGTACATATAATGGCATCAGAGTTCTTACATTGTGACCCAATATTAGAAAATAGTTTTGTTAACTCAAGTACAATGCTAATTTACAGTTTAGTGTGCTTTGAGTCTCACAGACACCACCCATTTCTAGAATTATTTAAATAAAAATTACTTAAAGCACCTTTTTCTCCCACCCTTTTTGGTCAGTTTGCTTCATTCATGTATAATGTGGTCACATTATTTTGTGCAGTTTGCATTCCATTCACAGATCACATGGCCTCCTAAATTATTTTTTAATTTGTACGCATTAAGGTTCACTTTTTATTCTATGTCTAAAGTCCTATGGTTTTTGACAAATTTATAGTGTCATAGATCTATGATTACAGTATCATGTATACTGTAACCATGGATACAGTAGTAGTTTCACTGCCCCAGAGTGGCCCCTGTGTCTTCACCCCTCCCAGCCCCAAACTGCTGGAAACCGTGGATCTACTTCCTGTCTCTATTGTTTTGCTTTTCCAAAGTGTCATGTAATTGTCATCATATAATGTTCAGCCTTTCCAGATGAGCTTCTTTCACCCAGTAATATACATTTATGTGTTTACATGGCTTGATAGCTCATTTATGATTGCTAAATAGTATTTCTTTATATGGAATCATTTGTTGCAACAGTCATTTAAGGATATCTTGCTTACTTTCATTTTTCTTACAATTATGAAAAATCTGCTATTCATGAGCTAGATTTAGTGGGGACCTAACGCCTCCCTAGGACAGGAAAGCTGATGAAACCCCCTCTTTCCTTGTCAGATAAGCTCTTTAGCTTTCACCTTCTACAAATCCAGATTCGGGCATGACAGAAACTACTTGATTCACCTTTCCTCTTTTCGTCACGTGTCTGTATAGATAGATAGATCTCATTGGTGCGCCATATGGAGCAAAATCACTTTTGAACAGACATACTAGATTTTTCCATGCTTCTTTTTGTCTTTACTGTAACCCAGATTGTTCTTGTCTGCACAGATGCCTAGATATTTCTTGAAGTGGTAAAAAAGTAAAACAATACTTTCTTGAGCAGACTTGGGAAGATTTTTCCTGACAATGTGACTGTCACATATTTGTCTTGAACTGAAGATGACTGTTATAAAGGACTCCTCAAGGACATGGCTAATTGCTAGGGACATGTAAAAATCATGAAGGCAATATTGCTGCCTTGATGGTTTTTGATGAACTCTTTTTCTTTACACAGCTAAATAAAATACCTTCATCATGTCAATTTTATAAAACCTTTCATTGGAACACATACGGTTCCCTTGTTAAGACACTATTCACCCACACGAACATTCATTGATTTATTCCCTGCCAAAAGACTGGGTGTTTTAACTGGCATGTACCTGGCAATGTACCATAACTCCTCACTTTAAAAACCGAAAGTCATTTAACATTCATGGGGATTAAAAGCTAGATGAAGATAGCTAAACAAGGCCAGAAATGTACTTAGGTGCTTAGTGGAATTTCGTATCCCTCATTTCCTACATGGTGTCAAAAATAAGTATCTGGGAGAGGAGATGTAGATGGCATATTAATGATGGCCACATATACAAATTAGGACTGGAAGTGACAGAGCCAGATTTATATACTCCATGTCAGTGTGATTCAGGGATATAATATAGACAAAAGTCTGAAATCCTGTTACATAGAAAAGTGAAATAAAAAAGGAAAGTCAATACCTTTAGGAATGAAGACAGAACAAGCCACGTGTGTTATATAGAGACACTATGAGAGGTATCGATCAGAGTGTCACAGAGCATTGCATGTAGATGATTCCGCAGCAAAGCTGGAAAGAATTTGCTGGTAAATTATATCATTATAAAATCAATTCACATTCAGTTCTCTGCCATTGGTAGGATCATTGATCTTGTAACATTTTCAATTTTGAAGTTATACTTGCATGACTAGGCAATGAAGCGGAGACCTAGGTTATGTGGACAGTTAAGACCATTATCCAGACAGCTTGAACTGAAGATATCCACTTTTTAAATTTTGAAAATACAGTGAAAAAACAATAAGATTGTCTGTACGTTTGAAGATCATTCCTTCAGAAAGCCTCCGGATGGTGTTAGGTGCTTACTTCTCCAAATGTTTTCTTAGCACATGGCAATGCCTTAGCAGGTTTTACTAATTGCAGTTGCCTTTTGCAGATCTAAATTTCACACTGCGTAGTAGGTTCTCATCGGACACATTTGATATTTACTTGCTGATTCCATAAGCTTATAGTTTACAGTTGGAGTGACATGGAATTATAAAGGCTAGACTTGTTGACTGTGGAACTTTAGGAAAACTACATAAGTTCTTTTAGTATCTGATTGTTCATCTTTAAAATGAGGACGACAATAGTTCCTCCTCCCAGGATAAGGAGTAAATGAAATTATGTACATAATCCAAAGAGAACACTGCTTTGTCACAGGTCGGTGCTCAAAAGAAGCTAATTTCCTCTAGCTTCATCTCATTTGATAGCTGTGTAATAGCTGCATAATACCCTAATTTATTTATAGGTGTAGCTAATCTCCATTGACAGCAAGGCTGGAAAAGGTGAAAGACATTCTAGACCTTTCCACAGCCCATATTCTGTGCTTTTTTCCCCTTCTTTTCAGTATTTTCTTACCTATCTTTCAGTGTTGTCCCTCTCGTTCAGGTTCCTTTGAAATACTTGAGTCCACTTTCTCTTTTGCTCGTATACAAGCCAGGGTTTGACTGCCAAGATCAGGAGTCTATCTTTTCACACTGGGAAGCCACTCCACCAACCTATGTTTCAATGTATTCATTTGCAAAATAATGAAACTATGTCCTACCCTAAGAGCATTTACTGAGCTCCTCTCAGTTCCCAGAGACAGAAGATACAAACACAGCCATTATTATCTCAGTTCTCCAGGACACTTGGCATTAAACTGACATGTGCATAGAGGAGCCATTATTCAATAAGTGGACAGTAAAACAAGTGCCTTGTGCCAGCTGATCAGGAGTGCACGCACAAATATACTCATAACATGTACAGCAGATGAGACCCAGCCGAATCCCAAAAGTAAGGGATGGTGAAAGTAAAAGTGTTTTATAAGTTGTCAAACCTATGTGAAAGCAATCAATGAGTATTATTACTATTCTCAGTAAATCTCTTTATTTCTTTCTTTGTAGATTTCATAAAATGTCCTTGTAAATATTTGTTAATGTTCCTTGTGCAGTGATGTCCCTTTAACATGAGATGGGGTCAGTGGCCATGCCATGGAAGGACAGCACTCTCTGCTGTGTGACGCTGAGAAGCTCCTCTCCCTGAGCTGACTCCTGTTAGGCAAACTCTTACTGGTTCCCTGGAGGGATCCTCCCTCCTCAGCTTCTCTGGACAGCGAGGTAGCTTCCAGGGATTCCCACTCCTTTGGGTCCTTGTCTCTTTCCATCCACCTACAGAAGTGCACACTCACATTTTTTTTTTTTAATCTCTACACCAGGCAGTCAGCCTACTACCAGTCAAATGTCCCTCAACTGTAACTGAATCTTATTTCACAGTTTTTCATATTTCAGCTCCTCCTTCTGCCTGTGTCCCCTTGAAACAATGAGATGTGGCAATTTGAGCAGCAGTTACAGCCTCCAGCTCATCATCCCCAGGCTGCCGCTGATCTTTGCCTGAGTCTGCGTGGGTAGATTATTTGGGAGCTTGGGGCCTAATTCTCAGCCATGCAACTTGCCATTCTAGTAGATATATCCCACCCTGATGCCTCTTCTTTACATAAAGAGAAAGAAAAGAGAACACAGAAGAGATTGCCTGTGTGTAATCCTGGCAACAAACGATCTATAGACCGTGCAGGACTGAAGGGTACTTACAACATCCAGATGAGTATAACAATATATTTGAATTGTATTGATTAAGTACTCTATTGAATCTTCTCATTGGTTTTTAAACAATAGATAAAAACCGATAAATTTAAAATACACACTATAATGATTAAACATCATTAATAAGTGTTAGTATTTTCATAAGTATAAAAATAAATGTATCATGCTGTCATCTAACTGGTTTGCACCTGCACGCCCCTCTGCCCTCACTGACTACTCCCCAGTGCAGGGCCTTACCACACTGTTTCCTTTGCCCAGATTGTTGCCCAATCATATGCAATTTATTCATTGTTCTGCTCCACTTCTCTAATGGCTGACACATAGCAGGTGCTCTAGAAATACTTATTAAAGGAAAAGAAAATCTCTATCGTAAAAGTAAAGAAAAAGACTCAGAAATTTTTTCAAGTCTCAGAGCAAGTCAATGGCAGCAACCCAAACCCAGCTCTTTTCACATTAATGAAAGTGAATTATTAATTCCTTCATTGCTACACATGGTTATCTGGTTGCCATGGTTCCTAATACTGAATCAGGTCTTGCAAGGAACCTTCTAAGGTGTCTAGAACTTCAGGCGGTTACAACTCACGTTGTACAGTTCCAAACAAAATCATCTGTTGAAACCTGCCAGTAGAGGGACTTGAGAATAGGTCTATTATGAAATAAGGCTTTCATCTCTTTCTTTTTGTAACATTTGACAATTGCAGCTAAAATAATATCAAACTTACAAATAAAACATCATTGAGGAAGGGCAGCATCTTGTGGCTCAGGGGGTAGGACACCAGCCGTACATACCGAGCGTGGCAGGTTTGAACCCAGCCCCAGCCAAACTGCAACAAAAAAATAGCCAGGCATTGTGGCAGGTGCCTATAGTCCCAGCTACTCCGGAGACTGAGGCAAGAGACTTGCCTAAACCCAAGAGCTGGAGGTTGCTGTGAGCTCTGATGCTGCCACGGCACTCTATTGAGGGTGATAAAGTGAGACTCTGTCTCTTATTAAAAAAAAAAAAAAAGAAAAAGAAAGTCATTGAGAAAAGGATCAATTTTCATCAGCTAACTCCCCTGAGTATCTTCTAGGATGGAGACTCTTTCATATATACACCCAATAACCATTTCTATAGGGAATGGAAAAACATAAATACATATATGAACTTTTATTTCCTACAGATTGAAATACTTCATACTTATTTCATAGCCCCTCTTTCTAAAGAAACACACGTGGATGCATACACACACAAACACACAGACACTTGTTTTAACTCTGTAATAATTTCATGTACTATACATGATTTGCAAGAACAATAAAAATACTGATAATATTTATACCAATGGTATTTTTTCACTGGTTTACAAATAATACATAGTTATTGTAGTAAAATCAGAGAATAAAGATAGAATAAAGAGGAACCATTAAAATATCCTTCCCCAAAGTGTTTGGAAGTATTTATTTCCAGTCTTAGTCATACATATATCCTTATTTGTAATTTGTTTTTTGAAAAAATAAGAATCATATGTATATAATTTTTACACTAAACAATACAGAGGAAACATTTTTACCTATGTATAAATATTCTTCTATGATATAATATTGATCGCAGAGAATATTATATGAAGGTATCATATTTTGTCAAAATAACTATCATTGGTCATTAGGATGTTTCAGATATCTTGCTAAATAGTATAATGCAAAAGCATTGAAAAACATTCTTAAACAGAGACTTTTTTTACTTAGTTCAGATATCTTAAAAATATCTTCCTAGAAAATAAATGTGCGTGTCATAATGTTAACATTTAATAATATTTGTGACATAGTACTAAATTGCCTAAATAAGGGTTATATGACTTTTCTTTCTGATACATTATAAATTCGTTCAAATTAGGATGTTTGAAAGGTCAAGTGGCTCAGGTCTGAAACTGCTTCGATCATACTCACGTCTCCAACCTCCAGGATGAAGCCAGGAACGTGTCAATTGTCCAATGCGTGCTGAATTATTGAGAAATAAATGAAAGCATTTGCTCCTCAAATTGCTCCTTCACCAGTGGTTCTTTTATCCATAGAAACCACCCCAGTGCCTACGTACACAGACCCCAAATGTGGAGTCTCTCACACCACGCTGTCCATCCCACAGTCAGCCAGTCACAAATCCCAGCCATCTGCCTCCTCAGTATCGCTCAGCTCTGTTTATTTTCTCCAGCTTTACTGCCACCACCTTGCTGCAAGCTTCTCAGAATTTCAGAACTAGTTTTATAGTTAGCCTTTTTTATTCGCTCTTTTACTTCTTTAATCCAGAATAATCTTCACGTCGCATCAGGAATAATCTTTCTAAAATGAAAATAAGTCTATGTCAATCATTGCTTAAAACCCTTTTCTGCCTTCTCATTGTATCTAAAATAAAAACCGTGACTTTTTTCATGCTGATAGAAAATACAGCTCAAGGGGAACGTCCTCACCTGCCCACCCTGGTCCACTGTGTCTACTGACCACATTGCTCTGAGCTCCGGCCTTCCTCAAGGTCTCTGCTTCAGGCGTTTGTGCAATGCTGCTCTCTAGACCCAGGGAATTCTTTTCAATGCAGCCTATTTTACTCAAGCTTATTCATCCTTTAGGTATCAGTTAAATTCAGTGCCTCAAGAAAACCTTTCCTAATCCCAGATTCTATCAGATCCTGAGTTCCATTTAAGGCTCCTTGGTACTCCCTATCAAAAGCATAATTATTAGGGACAGAAGAGAACAGGGTAAGAAGTAAAAAGCAGACAATAGCTGAGCCAAAGGAAGCTGCCCAACCCAAGATTTTAGGTATGGCTGAAAGAGCTTCTATTGGGCAACAGGAACCCTGAGACAGGTACACGCTAGACCCCAAGAACTAAATGTCAAACCACAAGAGGATCCGAGGTTTCTGATGACAGCATGCATGTGCAGTTCTAGTTAGGGCTCCCTAAAGTTGGATTTTTGATGTGGAGCCCTTCATTGTAATATCATTTACATTTGCCACCACCCATTCATATGATAAAAAATGGCATTGTGGGGCCTACTGGCCCATACCCATAATCCTAGCACTCTGGGAGACCAAGGCAGGTGTGTCCCCAAATCTCCGGAGTTCAAGACCAACCTGGGCAAGGCTAAGAGCCTGTCTCTACTAAAAATACCCAGGCATCATGGCAGGTGCCCGTCGTCTTAGCCACTCCAGAGGCTGAGGCAAGGGGATCACTTGAGCTCAAGAATTTGAGGTTGCTGTGAGCTGATGCTACTACACTCTACCTAGGGTGACAGAGTTAGATTTTCTCAAAAAAAAAAAAAAATTGTGATCCAAAGCCCTGTCCTCATTACCCTGTGACTCGAAAAGAATAAAGAGGTAGGAGACCTGGGAAAAATGGAATAAAGAGACCTATTATATTACTTAGATATGCATCATTGTGGGCTTAGAAATATATAAATGTTAGAAATAGGCGGAGCACAGCAGAGGCTGGGAAAATAAACAGTCCAAGGAAAAATGATAAAGGGTCCTTCCCCATTTGGGGGAGGGGGTGATATACCCAAACCTTCGTCAGGTATATTCAAACTGCTTATAAACTTAGGTGTGTTCTATTTAGTTATAACATAAAACTGGGTAATCACCTGCCTCTGCTGTGTGACTTCCTCTTTTTGTGCTGTCCTAGTCAAACTGCTTTCAAGTTTCTGGGGGCCTCTTGCTAGTGACACCCAGAAAAAGCCCACACCAGGGCTGGGACCTCTGAGACCAACCACAGTCCTTTAGTGACTATTGATGTAGTTAATTGTTTGTCTATATGCTCTTCTTGAATATGAGTTTCAAGAGATCTGGCAATGGGTCTCCCTCGTTCATGCCTGTAATCCAGACCTGATTTACAGAGTTGAAACTCAATAAACACATTTTCAATGAAGGGTGAGTGAATACATGATGAACACATGTTCATCATTAAGTAATTAAGCCTACGTGAATAACTGTGCTTTAATTTCAAATAAGGTTTTTTTTTTAAAAAATAACAATTAGCCTCAGTAAGAAGAAAGAAGACATCAACTCTACCTACTACAGTTATGAGATTCTCTCGGTCCCCAGGGCAAGTGTCTTACTAGCAGACCTCTGACCAAAGAAATTATTTTTCCAAGCTGGATTTTTAGCACTGGTATAAATTTGCTGTTGATGCTTTAAATCAATCTGCTCTAACCCTAATCTTTTGTATTATAAATGATATCCACCCCAGACACCTTGAAATCTGACAGCAACGTTACTTGCATGTCACCTTATGACCTTTGCTCAACCAGCAAATTGCAGTTTTATGTCTCTCGAGTTGAGTTGGAATAAACTGGAAAATAGAGTTTTCTTCACTATTAGGTCTAACTTATCTAATCTTTCTTGCACGAAGGATTCACCTCAGTTCATTTAGCACCTTCAGGAGAAGACATAAGTCTTACCTATATGTTCATCATTTAACAATTTCCAATTGGGTCATCGATATCCACCAGCCAGAGCCACTGACCCCTGAATCTTTATAGAACCCGAAGGAGTATAAAATAACGTGAGTGACAAATTGTGCCATTTTGTGTTTATAATTTAACTTTCTTTGGTCTCTCATATAATGTTTACTATGGTGGTTTGTTGACAAAGTATACTGATACTTTTATCTAAGGACTGTAACAGAAGTATTTAAAGTCTCCAATCATATTCACCATGTCTATACCTAGCTAGAAGCAGATCTGATCATAGGATAGACCTGTTAGCCAGGGAAAAGATGGAAGGTATGTCCAGAGAGGACATATTTTTAGTACAAAGAGAAGTTGTTTTTATTATTAGTCCCTACAAAAATGAACTCGGTCAACTGGCTTAAAAGAAAGCTGGATTTAACCAGTAACTAGATCACAAGTTCTGTTCCAAACTACCTGGCAGGATTGTTTCAGGAACAATCAACATGTTGGTGGCTTAGCTTTGTTTTTCTAACAGTGATCACCTGTAAAGACCATGGGCTGTCACATGGGCCATTGCTGCTTCAAGAGTCATTCTATGTACACAACTATTTGATAGAGGTACTGTCAAGAATTCAACAGAAAGCAAAGGAGTAAACAGCAAAGGGACCCAGTGGGGTAGACAAACATTGCCCTTAGCCCCAGACTACGAGTCGCTTTCTAAATGCAAACTTGTTTCTCACATTCTAGATCATCAAGAGTGTACAGCAAAACATCAAACTTGGGAAACAAACAAAAAACCCCTACTTATTACAGAACAAGGAAAAACATCTTCCGGCATCTGGTAAAGCTTCCCTGCAGTAAGGTATAAAATTTTAGTTCCATTGATTTTATTACCCTGATACTCTTGTCTTAAACTGATCTACGAGGTCTGATGATCAAGTTCACGAACTCATCCTAGAAAAAGTGCTACACACCTCATTGCTGAATGTCACTACAGTCACCTCCAAAGTACTCCCCTTGGAAAGCTATGCATCAATGCCAGCACCTAGGCCGCCCTTCAAAGTACTTTTTCTAGGATGAGTTCATGGACATAATTGTATGACCTTGTGTTCTTTCTATTCAGTAAATAACTTCCTTGGTGATAGGGATAGATTTTAGACCCTTGCTGTATCTCCACAGCATCCAGCGTCGTGCTGGGTGGGTCCCAGATGCTCACAAAACACTGGAATCGCTAGTCTGTTCCGCCCAAGTAACAGGTTATTATATAGTAACAAAACATGATAGAAAATAAACTTTCTGCTGCTTCTAGACTTATTAATATTCTTTCTTCTTAGAATTCCCGTCTGCCCTGTTTTCAGTTGTCCAGCTCCTTGGCTATACTCCAAGTTCATCTCAGTGTCACCTCGCCACAGAAAATCTTCCTTGATGTCGGCAAGCCAAAGATAGTATGCCAAACTCTGTGCCCCGGTGACTCTCGAGTCTGTGATCTTTCAGCATTTACAGTTAATTTTTTAGTACTCATCTTTCATTCAAGATTATGGATCTGCTGGGTTTTACCTTTTTCATCTTGGAATTGGATTTCAACTGTTAATAATACAGATGTTAAAGGTAGACTTTAATGACATAAGTCAAGGAAGTGGAGTCTATGCACTAACTATAATTTACCCAGAATGGGAATGGTCTTTTTCCTCTACTTTTGTTTCTATTGTAAAACCCAAATTTTGTCTCTTTACTCTAAACATAAAATACAGCCCTTGCTACATTAATATTTGCATAAACTCGGTTAATTAGTAAAACTATGTTTTAAAGGCAAACATATTATTTAATATAGGAATTTGGTTAAAAAAATCAGAAGAATCAAAGTTTGCATATATACCGTATTATTCAATGTAAAGCTTGTTAAAATAAAATTCGAAAGTCAGCCTCAGGAAGACTAGCTTTGCCAATAGGCTTTCATTATAATTTTTGATTTGGTAATTTCAAATTTAACTTTCTTCAGTACAAAGCTCTCTGTGACCAAATTGCTAATACTATTCCTCCATAAACATCATATCAATTTTAAATTCTTTTTTGGCAGGGGGTGTACAGAGTCTCACTACATTGCCCTTGATAGAGTGCCGTGGCATCACAGCTCACAGCAACCTCAAACTCTTGGGCTTAAGTGATTCTCTTGCCTCCGCCTCCCAAGTAGCTGGGACAATAGGCTATGGGCACACCCCACAGTGCCTGGCTATTTTTTATTGTTATTGTTGTGCTTGTCATTGTTGTTTCTGGCAGGCCCAGGTCAGGTTCAAACCCTCCAGCCCCGGTGTATGTGGCCAGTGCCCTAACCACTGAGCTACAGGCAACAAGCTCAATTTTAAATTCTGAATGACTTTTGTTTCCTCATACTTTTTCAGAATATGAAAACAAAAGGGTTTTCATGTATTTTAATGATTATGAGTCTCCCTTTTAGCATTTTTTATAAAAAAATTTGGATGCCTCATTATTTTATAAATGATTCTCTTCATTTTGAGACTTCCTAAAAATTCTAAAGTTATACAGTTATAGATTTTTTTCCACATTGGTTTCTGATGATGTATTTTCAGTATTCTCAATGTCTTGGGTTTACGAGTTTCACCTCCATGTTGAAGTTTACTTGAATCATCTTTAATGCCTGGGGATTCCTGGCAGCTTACATTTGTATGTATAAAAGATAGGCCAAATCTCCATGGGAGAACATTCAGGATAGGAACAAATGTACCCCTGCTTACTTTATGCATTAAACATTTTTCTCCAAATATTTCAGGAATGAGAGTTTTTAAAAATTAATATCCTGAGTATTTTAAAATAATGTTCTTTAGTTACTATTAATTTTTCATATTGTGG
This sequence comes from Galagoides demidoff, assembly GCA_963574575.1. NCBI lineage: Eukaryota > Metazoa > Chordata > Mammalia > Primates > Galagidae > Galagoides > Galagoides demidoff. The sequence continues at coordinate 33,722 of CAUYQV010181982.1, forward strand.
CCATTTAACACCCTCGGAGATCTGGCTCCTTTATAAATTCCCTCTGTTCTCCTATGAAACCTTTTCTCCTGTGAAATCCTATGAAACTTCTTTTTTTTTCTGATTGCAAGTTATTTTACACATGGTGATTTTAACATAAACTAAAAGCCAAAAGTATTGAGTTCGTACCGTTATCCACAAATTATATCATCACTTATGAAATTTATATTAACATAGATGTAAGTAACGTTTTTCAGAACCACGGCGATGTTTCTCAGAACAAACAAGAAAACCTAAGTTGCTTTACAATAGCCAAACCCTTATGAGGACTGAGGCTATTAAAAACTGGGAAAGTTACATTAATTACAATCGACCTTCAATACAAACATCTGGAGTTACTCGATGGGTTTTTTAAGGAATGTTGATTTTGCACCTGGGCATGGCTGTTTTCCCTTCTGTGAATCATTACGGTTACTGTTGGCTCTAGATCCTGGGCTCATAGATTATCACACATTAATGGTGCTATTCAGACCCCCATCCCTAGTTGGAGCGGGGCACACCCATGACCCATTCTTCACAGTTTTCTAGACCCTTCTCCATCAATCTCCAAACCTCTTCAAATACTATTGAATCCACTTTTCTCCTGACAGGTTTTTCACTTCAGGATTCAAGAACATAATGGAGCTGAATTTCTCCCCTGTCATCTTTAAAATCAATAACTTTAAAATACTCCTAGTGCTTCCTTCTGAACTCAGGGCCAAATGTATATCACAGTTGGAGCCAAGCACTCAAGTAACACCCATACACACGCACACACACACCCACACACACACGCACACAAACATTTCTAGTGACAGATTCTCCTTGTGTGGCAACATAGGATTTCAATCATGTAACTCAGAGATGAGAAAACCTGAAACCTGGCTGCTTATTTTTTATGAGGATGGAAAAGGCATTAAAAGTCTGTTTCTGCAGCTCGGTAAAAGACACCGCAGTTCTCCCCTGCCTGCATATGCAAGTGGAAACATAGGTATTCAAGAAGCCTCCAGAGAACCAAGGCAGTTCCTGTTTACTTAGACCCCTTGTGAGCAGGATTCTCTGAAAGCAAATTGGGGTCTTAGAGCAGACAGCTAAAATTCACATCTCCACCCTGCTTCGTCCGTTTCTATTTTTGGTCTCTTTTTTCTTTCTTCCCAGAGCTTGTTACCGACTGAAATATCACAGGTTTACTTTATTCATGTGTTTTCTCCCTGTGTGCCCCCAAATGAAAAGCTTGCAAAGTAGGGGCTGTGCCCTGTTGGGTCACTGCCCTGTTTGGTCCAAGGATAGCACCTGGTACATTAGACAAACTGGGGAAACATTGGGAGAACGAATGAAGAACTAAACGTAAGAAAGAAAAGACTCGTATTCAAAGGTATGTGGCTGATTGACTTTTGTGGTGTTGGAGGGAGAGTGTGGTGGTGAACCTAATCTTTCCTCATAACGTGTAAATGGGAACGGAGGCCAAATTTCCCAAGAAACACGGTCCTTTGTTCACTAAAGGCAAATCCATTTGCTGTCTCCGCTGCAAAATAAAATATGGCAAGAAGGACTTAGCTGTTAAGCCAGAGGGAGTTGTCCTGTGGTAAACAATGGGGTGGCCACTGACCGGCAGCTTTGAAAATGAGAAGTATGAGTCGAGCTCTTCGGTAATACAGATTGCATGGTAATAGATAAAGGTCGGACTCGGAGTGCTGTCCCAATAAAGAGTAAGTGCACAAACAGATGCTACCGATTTGTATTCGTATTATTCAAATTTTACTAGTAGTAACCCTAGGTATGTATGTTCATGTGAACTTGTATAGGGGCTCTGTGTAATGTTTAGGGAGAGGAGCCAGATTCGGTTTCAAATGCTCATTCTGACACAGACCAGCTGGTGACCACAGCAGGAATCATCTCTCTGAGCTGACCGTCCTCACTTCTTTCTGTGGATCGTCGTAAGTGGTAAGAGACAGATGAATCAAGGGCTGTTACATGTCCAGCATGATTGAAAGTGATGATGATTTTAGTGACAATGCCAATACATTCAAAATAAAGTTCTATAAATGTACAAACTCCAACGTCAGGATGCAACAGGAAATTGTCTTCCCAAGTAGAAACACAATTTGTGAGGAAGACCATAAGACCTATATTTCTTTCTAACACTTTGATATTTAATTCTGTAAAAGTGGACAGTTGTGATTCAAGGTATCACTTAGAATTATTGCTGCTAAAAGACAGAACAAAAAAAAAATAAAAATAAGAATATATGGGGTGGCCATAAAGTTCGTGTGCGATTTAAAATAAACTATTTTATAGACTCATAGACGCTTTTAAGTTGCACACGAACTTTATGGCCACCCTATATAGACACTGTTTTATGAACAAAACACATAAATGTCTAAAAGAGATTTAAAAATCAAAACTTTTTAAGTAATAATTCAAAGTTTATATTTTCGAAAAGATCTCAACATAAAAATGCTTTGCCTCCAGGCCTCGAAAATTCTATTTGGCTCTATTCCTCCATTTGGACTTTGTTTTGAGGCTCAAATACAGACTGATGACTTTCCTAATGGTCCTTGGTCTCTCCTTGCTCTCTAAGCACTGATTTTTTTCCCCCTGACTGTTAAATTTGTTGCGCTTTTTTTTATATCCCATAAACACACATATGCATGCCCATTGATTATATTTTCAGTCAAGCGATATATTACTTTAAATAGTCACTGGTATATATCACAATTTCATCAGACGCCCTTTCTAGTAATAACAATAAAATACCTCTACTGGGGCACATGTTAACAGCCTTGTGTATGAAGCAGCCTAACTCAAAAGGAGATGCATGCAGCTATTAGAACTTAAAACATACAGAATGAAACGAAAATCTCAGCCCACTAGACAACAAAGGCATCCCATATATGAATATACTTTCCCCAAACTTCAAGCAAGTGCTCTCAAAGCCTGTCTTGATAAATAACCATAAAATGAGAAACAAAGCCTTAAAATAAGCATAGTTTCTGTTTGCAGTTCTGCACATCTTGAATCTCTTTTTATTCCTTGTCTATGGTACCCGGAGACCATACCAGGCCCCCAGTTTACTAATAATCATTCCCAGTCTGGGTCTTTAAGCAGCGCTGCCTTCTCTGAGGAGCGCCCAGGCTCCAGCAGCCTGTACAACCACACATGTGCCTTTACACAGTGGTTTCTGCTCAACTCTAGCTTGCTAAAAACCAGCACTGCTGTTCATATCACAGGTTGGGAATTAAAAGCCCATGGGTCAAATCCAGATCTCCTTCTGTTTATGAAAGGAGAGTGTCATCATACGTGTCACAGAGCCACACCTACTCATTTATTTTTCTGTTGCTTCATTACTCAAGGTACATGAAGAAGCAGAGTGGAGAAGACGCCACAGAAACTACATGGTCCCCAAAGCATGTCATATGCATGCTCTACAGAAAGAGCATCGTCTCTGCACCACAGTCACTGCACCCATGTGCTCTAATTACTATCACAGTCACTGCACCCACGTACTCTAATTACTGTCACAGTCACCGCACCCACGTACTCTAATTACTGTCACAGTCACTGCACCCATGTACTCTAATTACTACCACAGTCACTACACACACATACTCTAATAACTATCACAGTCACTGGACCTATGTACTCTAATTACTACCAAAGTCACTGCACCCATGTACTTTAATTACTATCACAGTCTCTCACCTATGTACTCTAATTACTATCACAATCACTCACCTATGTACTTTAATTACTATCACAGTCACTGCACCCACATACTCTAAATACTATCAGTCACTGCACCCACATACTCTAATTATTATCACAGTCACCCCACCCACATACTCTAATTACTGTTTGACTTTCTGCCACCTGGTCTGCCTCAGGACCTCATTCTGACATCAGCTTTGGAATCTTAGACCGTTTTTTCCTCTTGACTTCTTATTTATTCCTTGGACAAACTCAGCAATGTTTCATCTACATGCCATTTTGCCTCCTTCTTTGACTGCAATCCCAATCCCTTAGACAAAAGATACTTCCAATGACTCAAATGTCATCCAAGCCTGACCCAGCCTGGCTTCTGCTCCCTAATGTCAGCCCTCCTGGCCAGTATTCCTTTTGAATTCAATTTGTCCTTCAGATAAGACCTTTGGGAGATATAATAAATGCTAACGCATTAACGTTCTAACTTAACATGTAAAAATGTGGAAAACATTCTCCTGACTAACACTTTCCCTCAATACAAATACAATATATTTTTTACTCCTTTGAGACAATATCCAGTCTTCAAGCAATTGAGGTACTTCTCTAAAGAAGAAGAAATGGCAAATGAAACTTCTTTAGCTTGTATAATTCCTCCTAAAAGGGTAGATTTAACATTTTTAGGGTACTTGGATTATAAAGAAATTTTCTTTTTCCAAGTTCATGAGTGCTCCTCTCATTCATCAAGCTACCACCATAGTCCCACAAATAATCAGACCTTTATGTTATAGCTAGAAAAAAAAAGATAGACTAAGCCCTGTCAGTGGGAAACTTCTATTTATAGAGTCATTTTCTCGTTTTGGTTAACTTACATTTTGTTTTCAGCTAAAATAAAAATAGTTTGGGGTAAACTCATCTTCCTTTACTCCATACATTACTGCGTGCAGTCAAAGGCAATAACCTTGAACTTCACAAATCTCGATACCCCATCTTGCACTGCTTAGTAGGGGTTCCAGACTCAGCCAAAATTTCTTACAAAAGCAGAAGTTGTAGAAGCAAAAGAGCCCAGGAGCTTCATTTAGGCTAGTAAACGATTACCATTATTTATAAATCCAACCCTGATTAATGAGTTTTCTAATAGTTGTTCCCTGATCCCTCTTTTTAGACACAAAATTTACAGCTAGATAATAAGCTACTTAAAAGTTTTACCAAAACTTAGAGGAAACAGTACAATGTACCCCATGTTTGCGTTAATGTATACAGCTATCAATTAATTAAAAAAAAAAAAAAAAACAGACAAATTGCAGAAGAGGACCGGGGATGGGAGCTGTTTTGCTGGAGCTCTATTTAGGAAGTAGAGTTGCCACAGGTTCTTATTCAACATCTGATTCTTGAGTTTTTCTTGAAAGACTCTGAAAGACTCCGGACCTTTCTCAAAAGACTCAGGATCTCAGCCCAAGATTACGAAATTTTGGGGGCATCCTAGAAATACATTTTAGTTATTTATAAACAGAGTCTCAAGCTATCACCCTGGGTAGAGTGCTATGGCATCACAGCTCACAGCAACCTCAAATTCTTGGGTGAAAGCAATTCTCTTGCCTCAGCCTCCCAAGTAGCTGGGACTATAGGCACTCGCCACAGCACCTGGCTATTTTTGTTGTTGTTGCAGTTGTCATTGTTGTTTTTTGTAGCTGGCCCAGGCTAGGTTCCAACCCTCCAGCCTAGGTTTATGTGGCCAGCGCCCTATTCACTGAGTTGTTGCCAAAATACTGTGAGAGCCAAATCAGCACCATTTTATTATTAGACTACAGAACTTCCCCTTTCCCACCCCCTCCCCGCCATCTTAGATCTGCTTCCCCTAAACTCAGGCCTTACCCCAAAATCAGGCATCCTAATTAGCCAATCAGAAGTATAGCCCACCCTCTTGCCTCATAACACCCCCACCCCTCGCCATTACCCCACACCCCTCTTGCTCCATATCACCCTAGACCCCCCACCCCTCACCCCTCGTGCCCAGTTGGGACCAATCAGGAGCCTCCCCATACTACTGTAACCACCAACCACCAATCAAAATTGTACCCCACCCTTCTTGCTTTCTGTACCCTATAAAACTTGCCAGACCCTGGGCTCTACCTTGGTGTGCCTACTAGGAGAGTCCAGGCCCAGGTGCCCGGGCCTGCTAAATAAAGCTCACCTCTTGCTTAAAAAAAAAAAAACCAGAGAGGAACAAAAGACAGGACATGAAATGACTTTCCGTTTAGCATTTATCTTTTTTGAGAGTTGCCGCCAGTTTGTACAATGACTCCTCCGTTTGCCGAGAGCCTCCCCCGCCCAATGGCGCCTCATTCATTATTTATCCCTCACATTCGGATACTTTGGAGTATGGACGATGCTATGGAAAACCAATTCTGCTGTCCTCATCGTATTAATCCTGGATTAAAATTAATGAATTTTATAGCAGAAAGAAAATGAAATAATGCATAAGGTTAACATGGCAAATACAATGGAACTCAGAAAATTAATTTTTAATATATTTCACTTTGTAACTTCTTGGTTGAGTATGATGTGATGTCTGCTTTCATTCCATCATTTCTATAAACCGTGTGGTGAGAATCATTATAGCACCTGCTCGGTCTTTACTAACCTAGCAATGGTAATGCTGTCTCGAAATGAAATATGAATTTAACCACAACAATGAATCAAACTGCCTCAAGTGATTCTGTACACTCTTTATTCCTGTAATATCTGTGTTCTGCACTTTCCCATCTGACAACTTTAATAACAATTCAAGTTATCAGGACGAGAGGTGATGTTACAGCATTAGACCTGTATCATAGGAAGCAAAATCTAAAACATCTGATGAAATAAACATTTGGAACAAATCTAGGCAAAAACTCAAATGAGAGATTCCACCCAGAATGCGTCTTGCCAAAGTGCATTTTGTGACAATTATTTACGACGTTTTTTGTCATCTGCAATATGAGAGGTGGATAGGAAGGTGGCTGACACTGGATCACACAACCCTGTGGTGATAATTAGACCAGGTATCTCTCTCTGGATAAGCAAAAGCCTGAAAAACATAGCCTGGTTCAAATCACAAGAAGGCATACCTTATGCGGACCAGAGACAGCCTTGCATCAGAGTAGTAGTCTTGGCCAACAGAGTGAAAATTTGATTTTATCCTCCACTTCAGGTAGGCATCCTTGTGCAGTGAACCATCTGTAGCCAAGTATATTGTACCCCTGGATAGATGCGAAGGAGGTAGACACCCTCTGATGTCCTCATCCCTCCCACCTCTGGTACTTTCTATAACTATACTACGAAATCCTAATTTCAGAACAAGGGAACTTACTATCAGAGCAGATGTGGAGAGCCGCTGACATACACCTCTGGGTACCGCATAATATACACTGACAACCTGGAGCATGCATGCACACAGGGTCTGAAATACCCGCTGTGATGAATGGTCACTAAACCATGTCATATAAAAGGAATAAATAAATTGTATATAAAAGCAGCACACTGTACCCCATGATTGCATTAATGTACATAGCTATGATTTAGTAAAAATGAATAAATAAAAGAATCATACATTCTTAGCATGAAAAAGGAATAGTGAAAGAATATTGAGAAAGAAAAATTTTAAAGGTACCTTTTTCTTCTGGATAAAAGTAACAGCAAGGCAGATTTTAATATAACATAAGAAAGAATTTCTAATGGAACTTTTCAAACACAGACTGAGTTAAATTCCAGAAACAGCAAGCTGCAACGGATGAGAGGTATGTGAGGTAATGTTGGATGGTCACTTGTTCTGGAATAATTTATAAGGAATCTGTTTATTCAAAAGGAGGTAAACTTTTACACAACTGCTATTGAATGTTGGGATAAACACAAGGGCTCTGAGAGACCACAATTCAACTTGGCCACATTTTGAACACCTGTGATACACCAAGTTCTCTCCCAGCTACTAGGAATATGCAGGTGCAGAGGAAATAGTCTTTACTCTCAAGATACAAAAGAATATGAAAATTAACACTCACCATTAATGCACTGACAATATAAACCATACTATTATCTCTCTACAGGAAATCAGAAAAGGCTTCATGAAATAGTTAACATTTGGTTGAATCCTAAAGAAAGACCAGACAAGAAGTTTATAAAATTTTGAACAATTAAAAAAAAAAAAAAAGAGTTTGCTACGGTGCATCTTACAAGGGTACATGTGAAACTTACTAGGTATAGAATATAAATGTCTTAACACTATAACTAGGAAAATGCCGTGAAAGCTATGTTAACCAGTTTAATGAAAATATTTCAAATTGTATAGAATACCAGCACATCGTACCCCATGATTGCATTAATCTACACAGCTATGATTTAATTAAAAAGAAAAAGTTTGGCTATAGAAACCTAAATGGCTTCTAGAGAGGACCCTAGAATTCCATATTTGCCTTAACAAGTTCAATATTGCCTAGTGACTAGTGAATAAAATTATCCTCTATCTTGCCCAGCTGACATTTATACCACACCCCATTCAATAATAGCAGAAGATACATTTTTGCCAGAACACAGAACATTTACCAAGATAGACTACAGCCTAAACCACAAATGAAGTCTTAATAAATTTTAAAATATTCAAGTCATTGAAAGTATATTCTGTGTCTAAAAAATGAAATAATTTTGAAACCAAAGATGGAAGATGGCTGATAAATCCCTATTTGCAAATTCAATACCTGCTAAATTACTGGACACATAAGTCAAAGGGAAATTTAAAATGATTTTTGTTCGAATGAAAATGAAAACACAATATAGCAATGTTTGTTGGATGCCACTAACCTGGTACTAAGCTAATTTTTATATTCTTTAATTCCTGTAGTGGAAAAGAAGAACAGTTATCAACTTAATGATTTAATTTTTTACCTTTAGATGCAGAAAAGCGCTTTAAATTCAAAGTGAGTGGAAAACGAAAATAAAGGTCAGTGTGAAAATCAATAAAAGAAAACACACACACACACACACAAAGGCAATAGAGAAAAATCATGAAACCAAAAGCTGGTTCTTTAAGAAGATCAATAAAACTGATAAACTCCAGTTAGAGTGATCAAGAAAAAACAAAGAAAAGAAAGAAAAATATTAAAAATGTGAGAGGTGATGTCACTAAAGAATGTATAGATATTAAAAAGGATAGTACAGGGACATTTTAAATAAATTTGTGGTAATAAATGTGCCACCTTCTGTGAATAGTCTACTTCCTCCTAAGACACAAACTACCCAAGTTCATTGGAGAAGAAGTAGGTAACCTGAATAGCTCTGGATCTGTTAAAGAAATGGGATTAGTGGTACACATCCTCCTAGGTAGCTACAGTTTAGCATTGACCTTGGTTACTTGACTGTAGCCCAGGGGTGTGCCATTCAGATTTGTAAATTAACAAAATCAGATGGCTGTTTAAGGTGGGATTGTCCATCTGCATCAAACAATCTCATTTGTCCTGTGGAGCAAAATCTTCAATCTCCTTTTTCAGCAACAAATGAAGGCAAATTGGTAGATTTCTTGATGAACATAAAATTGGGAGGAAAAAGCCATTTTAGAAGCCAAATGATAGCTCTCCCTTTGGGAAGGTAGCAGGATTTTCAGTAAGTTGCAGAAGTCAACTTGTTGGCCCAGCAGGCAAGCTTTTACTGGGGGGGGGGGGGATAATTGGCTGGACATTTAAAACATTTGTGTTTGAGGGCGCTGCCTGTGGCTCAAAAGGGTAAGGCACTGGCCCCATATGCTGGAGGTGGTGGGTTCCAACCCAGCCCCGGCCAAAAAAAAAAAAAACTTTTCCTTTGTGTTTCCTTTTTGCTATGTTTCCAAATTTTATAAATTTTAATTCATAACATATTCTTTCCTTGGGGATATTTGTATTTTATCTGGTTAGGACAAAGTTTCTCATTCTCAGCACTACTGACATGTGGTTCTGGGTGCTTATTTGCTGGGGGCTTGCCTATGCATTGTCAATGGTTTGCCGGTATCTCTGAACTTTATTAGACACAAGTAATGCCCCATTGAATTGTGAAAACTGCAAATGTCTCCATTTGCCAAATTGTTACCTTTAGGACAAAATTGTTCCCTTTTAAGAATTTCTAAGTTAAGGTCAAGTACGGCTGACCCGGGAACCTTCGAGATAGCATTCTCTATTGTCATGTGTTATATGTTGACCGCAGAGTTCAAATCTCTGAGAATGTAATTTTTCTTATATTTTTGTCCCATTCCTCTATGTTTCAACAAGTAAGAATTTTTCTCTGTGTGTGTGGTGGAGGGGGCGGGTACTAGTAAAGTGTTCACAAAGGGCATTTCAATCAGAGAGATCAGAGGAAGAAAAGAATATAGTTGGAGAAAAATCAAACCAAAAGAGGTTAGAGAGTGTATCTTAATTCAAATATTAACATCATTAATTCTCCTATTGACTAGCTTTCTCCAGCCAAACTCTTTTTTTTTTTTAAATCATAGCTGTGGGCTCAGCGCCTGTGGCTCAATCGGCTGAGGCGCCAGCCACATACACCTAAGGTGGCGGGGATTGCCCGGGCCGCCAAACAACAATGATGGCTGCAACCAAAAAATGGCCAGGCATTGTGGCGGGCGCCTGTGGTCCCAGCTACTTGGGAGGTGGAGGCAGGAGACTCGCTTGAGCCCGGGAGTTGGAGGTTGCTGTGAGCTGTGATGTCATGGCACTCTACCCAGGGGTACAGCTTGAGGCTCTGTCTCAAAAAAAAAAAAACATAGCTGTGTACATTAATGCAATCACGGGATACAATGTGCTGGTTTTATACACAATTTGAAATATTTTCATCAAACTGGTTAACATAGCTTTCATGGTATTTTCTTAGTTATTGTGCTAAGACATTTATATTCTACACCTAGTAAGTTTCACATGTACCTAGTAAGTTTCACATGTACCCTTGTAAGATGCACCGTAGCAAACTCTTTTTTTTCTAATTGTTCAAAATTTTATAAACTTCTAGTCTGGTCTTTCTTCAGGATTCAACCAAATGTTAACTATTTCACAAAGCCTTTTCTGATTTCCTATAGAGAGATAATAGTATGGTTTATATTGTCAGTGCATTAATGGTGTGTGTTAATTTTCATATTCTTTTGTATCTTGAGAGTAATATTGAGAATTTAAAACATTTTAAGAAAAATGCCATGTTCTATATTCTTTGGGTCATGTAATGCTTGCAGTTCCAGATAAATACTAGGTAGTGTAATTATTCTTATTTTGTGCATGAGAAAACTGATGTAACTTAGCCAAACACATCGTAATTGTTAGAACTACTTTACAAACTCATTTTTCTGCTTATGTAAGCTGAGATCTAGACATTGTGTTCCACTAGATGGGCAAAAACAACAAAAAAACATTAAAATCTTTCAAGAAGCTCATCGTCAAGGAGAATCTCAATGATACAATTTCATCTTTATATATTGTTTATCTTTTGAGAATATGTAGCCAGTAAATTTAAGCTGACAGCTTGGGAGCCAACTTTTAAAAAATTCAATTGAGGGCGGCACCTGTGGCTCAATGGAGTAGGGCACCCGCCCCATATGCCAGAGGTAGTGGGTTCAAACCCAACCCTGGCCAAAAAACTGCAATTAAAAAGAAATAAAGGAAAAGGAATTTAAAAAAAAATCAATTGACATAAACATTACTTTCAAAATTACTCTGTATTTTATTAATTTACTTTCCACAACATCACAACATATCCTCTGAATACTGATCTTTAGAAATTTTCATTTCAAATGCCTTGTTCCTGAGTTTTGTTTCCCATTGTATCTATGAAATGTAAAAATAAGCAGTGGGGGACAATGTCGTGATGTGATGCCGTGTAGTGTCTGCAGATCAGGGAAAGCTAGAAACACCTACCTCCAGTGCAGAAGCATTTGCCAAGATGACTTAAAACATCATTTGGCAGTCTTTAAGGAAGACTGACAAGCGATGGAAATAAAGAAAGAATATGTAACTCTGCAGGCAAGCAGAGTCCTATTATTTTTGGTGTTAAAGTTAAGGCATCTTTGTATTATTCTTCCTCATCATTTTATGAGGCAAGTAGAACCACCTGGCAATAGAATCCCTCCCTTTATCTTTTAGAATTTCTATCAATGTGAATGTGTTTTTATCACTGATAAAGTATCTTCTGTTTATAATTTATTCATATACAAGAAACAAGGAAAGACTTCCAGCTAGGTCTAGCTGAGATCCTTTGTCCAGTGAGAGAAGATGGGAAAAAGATGGCCACCATCTGTCTATACACTCAAAAGACTTTTTTTTTTTGTACAGACAGAGTCTCACTTTGTCGCCCTGGTCAGAGTGCCATGGTGTCACAGCTCACAGCAACCTCCAGCTCATGGGCTCAGGTGATTCTCTTGCCTCAGCCTCCTGAGTAGCTGGGACTATAGGCTTGCACCACAATACCCAGCTACTTTTTTGTTGCAGTTTGGCCGGGGCCGGGTTTGAACTGGCCACCCTTGGTATATGGGGCTGGCACCCTACCCATTTAGCCACAAGCGCCACCCCTCAAAAGATGTTTTCAATGATAGCTTTCAAACTTTTGGATTTGAATTTTAAGCTATGTGCAGGGCTCAACAAGTTAGTGCCAGCCTCTGCAAAGAACAGGGCCATTTGACGGCCACAGTAAATATGAAGTAATTATTCAAAACAAAAGGTCACATTATTTGTTAAAAAGAAGTGGGATGAACTTACTCTTTGTTGTATATTTAACACATATATACACGTTCATGCATGTATGTACATATAGACATACGTGTGTATATAAATTAATAGATTTATAGTTTACCTTTACAAATGTTTGTGGACATATGGAAGGAATTATTTCAGATTGGGGAAGCTTTGACGGCTACGGGCAGATACAGAAAATAGTCTTATCTACAGGATCATTTTGAGAAGACAAAATCTCTTTATTGATAACTTTGTAATAATTTTTATTTAGCATTTTAAAATGTCTCCCCTACCTAAGATTAATGTTAATAATGTAGCTTAAAAAGTGCTTAAGACCATTTCCACCAAACGCTTTAGTATTTTATGTGAAAAACCTACCTGGGATAATCATTTAACATATAGGTTCTTGAGTCTAAGAGGATTCTAGTAAGTAGGTCTAGGAAGAGGCTCAAAAATCTGTACTTTATAAGACATCCAACTGACGAGTTGGTCCTAGACCACAATTTAAGAAACATTTGTAAAGAGAGCCCAGTAATATGGTGTAAGTCATATAAAGTTTCAATCTTTTACAAAGTAATGATTCCCTTAGTCATAATAGGACAATATTGAATATGTCTAACAATAAATTTTAAATAAAAGAGGCCTTACTCTGAAAGCCTCAGGTTCAAGAAACCCTACTTGTGGCCGCCCATCAGAGCTGATGTCAGACTTCAGCCACCAGATGGGGGACTCAGCCAACAGATCAAAAGCCAAGTGTCCACTGTGAAATCACAACTTATCCAGCAGCCATTTATTATCGTTACTGAAGAGCACACTAAGAACAGTCACAAAAGTCAGAACTCAACTTGGATTTCAGCCTCACTCACATACCTTCTGTAATGACAAAGGCCTCAGAAATTATCTGAATGAAGACCATCCAGTCCCAACTTCCTTCCTCCCCTCTTTCCAATGCATACCACTTTTGACTCAATCAACTTACTCTTATCTTGCTGGGTTTCGTGCTTATCTAAAGTGATCTGGCAAAAAGAAGTCGCATTGCATTGTTGTGAAGGCGGAGTTGGTGTGTGTATATTTTAGTGGAATGTGTTTGCGACAAGAACTTTCCTTTAGCAATAGATCATTTTAAGACACTTCCTTAACTGAGCACAAAGTAGCTCCAGAACAGCGAGCCATTGTAGACTTCTACAGCAGGTCTCACTCAAAACACAATGTCTCCCAGGACAATTTACATCAGCCTACAACAAATTATTTCTGAAAGAAATTATGAGGCTTGAGAGACAACCTGGCATAGTGGTTAAAGGCACGGATTCTGTAGCTGAGCTGATTGGATTTGAATTCTTGCTACTTGATAGTTTGTGACCTTGGTCACGGCACTCAGCCTCCAAGTGGAAGATAACATTAGTACATAGCTATTAGGTTGTTAGGAGGATTCCATGATTAAATACACATTGAAGGGCTTAAAACAATTGCTGGTACACAGCAAGCACTATTTTATTTATTGACCTACCCTTGCATAGTTCTGTATATGCAACAGATGAGGGAAAATATGGGAGCACAGTGGAGGGAAAAACTTCTGACATGTTCAGTATAACCAAATGTATTCAACATTTTGATCCATCAAACACAATGAGTATGTCACAGCAAATTCCAAACGGAAAGAGAGAACTGTTCAGTGTTTAGAGCATCTAACTCCAAAATAATGAGTATTTTGGCTGAGACAAAAATGCATGAATAATGTCGGGATAAATTAGAATTTAAATATCTAATTAGACATTTTTAAAATAGAGAGAAAGGAAACAAATGCAGGAAAGACAAAAGGAATAATTTTAGACACCCCACTAACAGAGAAAAGCACCTGTCTATCATACACTGTGTGCTATGTTGGCAATTCTCTGGGATACTTGTCCTTTGCAATGGAGTAGGACTCAGACCCAATCATGGCACATAACAGGGCCAGTGTCAACTGGTACATGACACCTTGTCCAAGGCACTGGCAAGGCACTGAGGAGCTGCAGGGCAGTTTAGTGCAGTTCAGGAGAGTGGGGAGAAAGAGAATTCATATCAAGGAGTAATTAGACTCTACGAGGTCAAGAGGCACTGCAAGAGTGAAGTAGAAAAGGGGCTGGATGGTGTTTCCCACCTTCGGCAGAAAGTCTTAAATAGCTTTGATTATGGTTCTTGCTAATGAGGAGGATCTGGTCAAATAAGATGAGATTCTCTCCCTGTGCTTGATGTAATAGCACAGATGGTTCATTTGTAGAGAAGGGGAAAAACCCAAGGCACACAATTTTATCAAGTTTGGTTGATGTCACTCCTGAATCTGCAAAATTTGGCTTGAAACCTTGTGAGACACAAGTTTCTTATGAGATTTCTCTGCTTTCAGATCCTATTTAAGTGGAAAACAAACAGGCTCCTTCTCATATGACTTTTGCTCTGGGCAATTCAGAGTTGTCTAGGGTTGAGGGTCTTCAAACCACTGATCCCAACATCACAGCTCTGCTCCAGACACCAGCCTTCTGAAGACATGGTGTAGCAGCCCATATAGCCTATGGCTAGGAGGAGTGAGAGTTAGAAGGAATACCTGTATAGCTCAATAATGGAACACCTTGGTGAAAAGGGCATGGAGAGGGATTTAACCCTCCTAGCAAGCATGAGAGCTCATGAGATGAGAGCATTGGTGAATTGGCAGTCTCTACACCTGTGGTGTTGAGAGGCATGAGATCACCCTTATATGAGGCTGGAGGAGAAGGCAGTCGGGGGCATGCACATTCTATCATGGGACCACCTACTCTGACTCTGTCTCCTCTCCCGCCTGCAAAACACCAGCACGGCGTCTTTCTGCTGAAAATCACTAAGCTCTGCTAAAGACTAAGATCTATCTGTTCTAAGAAGACTGCTTTACTCTCTGTAAGTCTCTCTCTCTCTCTCTCTCCTGCTAAAGTAGATAGCCCTCAGGCACATAAGAGAAATCGTTCCTGAGCAAGGTAGCTTAGCGGTCCATGTCCAGAACCAAAGTAACCCAGGCTGAGACCTGGCCAGTCCTGGGCCCTGACA